>JAXGGA010004251.1:0-90674 GCA_038373865.1 Uloborus plumipes | reverse complement strand
ACATTGTAGAACTGTATGGCAACCATGATGATTTCCGCCTTGCTTGGATTAAGTTGCATGGAAATTACTTATTAGACACTATCAGACATTACTTTGCATTTTGAAATTACTATGCTGTTCGTATTAATTGGAACAAAGCTATTTTTAGCGAACTTAGAAATTGATTGCCTGCTAGCTCCAGCAGGTCTAAAAAGTAATTCTATTATATTTAATATCGTCTGGGTGCCTGTTTCAATTGCATAAGAATTGATGTAGACAAAAAAATATGGATATTGGACATTTATTAAATTGTTTTTTGTGAGAAGTAAATAGCATTTTGCATTCATGCATTTTAGTGTATCAAAAAGGAATGCAATGCTTAGAAAGTTAGCTAAGATGATCGTATTTAACATACACATATCCATGTCAATAACAAAAACGCATTACTGTGGTTTCTATTGGAAAATCGAACTTTTCTTGATTATTCTTTTGACTAACAGTGCGAAGTTCTCATTGCATACTCCATCAATGAATGCATATGCTAATTGGCAAATAATGTCTCATAAAGTGTTAGCTAGCTCTAGTAGGTTTAGTAATGCTATTTTAGATCAATAACCGATCCTATTTTAGAGTTTTTCCTTTTTCTTTCACGTTTGTTTTTTCTTGGTGAGGAAAATAATTCAGTTTCAATTATTCTCATTAAACGTAAAGAAAAGATTCATTTTCCAGTAAAAACTAGAGAAGCAATATTTTTACAGATATAAATGCGTGTCTGCTAAGTATATTTCTTAGCTAACTTTCTATGAGTTATGACCGTTTTTAGCAAACTAAAATGAACGAATGTAAACTGTTACCTACTCCTGTCACGGAAACAAGCTGAATAACTGTTTAACATTCCTAATTTCTCATCTAAACTAGAATTAAGCCTTTTAACCAGGCACCCAGATGGCATTGGGGCTAATGGAACTGTTTAGAAGGACCCGGTGGAACTAACTGGTAGTCAAGTTGAAAGTCTGAAATAAATAGCTTTGTCCCAATTAATTCTAACAGTATAGTAATTTTAAATAAAACAAATATGTAAGAAAGCAACATGAAAAGCTCCATTAAATGTAAATATAATCCTCCAATAAATCAAGTCATTCAATTGTGTTGTTTTATGTCCCTCTGGTCCAGGTACCAGGTCCGTGATGCCGTGTCGCTGAAGTAGTTCCTTAAATCCCCCGCCGCACGCCAATACTTTTGAGAATATGATCAAGTAAAGCAGGTAGGCAATAAGCGCAAGATGAAAAAGTTCCGAGTTTGTCTTTAAATGTCACACACTTAATATGGCCGCTTCTTAAGCCATTAAACAGTAAAATAATACAGCAAAAGGATGAAACCGACAATTAAAGTACATTAAAAGTTAACTTAAAACAATCTGCGATCTAAATTAAACATTAAAAGCTCCAGTAAGTTAAAAATAGTATGCTAAATAAATGAATCACGTAATTAAAGATAATAAAAATGTCAGTTGAATTTGAATGTCGAGAAAACATGATGGCAGAATATACGTTATTTTGCTGTTCTCGCCAAGGTAGAAAGCTAAAATAAGTGTAGTGCCAATGCACATCTATTCTACATTCAATCTAATCTAACTTTGTAATTCTTTGATCAGTGAGATTAATGATATTTTCACATTAAAGAATGGAGTTGAAAAACGGAAGTTAGAAACGTAATTTTGCACTAAAGATCAAAAACAAATTAAAAAGCGATACAATATTTCTGATTCCATCTAAACAGTGCTGAAATACTTTCTTCCTGTATCAGCAAGCACTAAATTAGAATTTAAAGTGCACTATGTAAAAACTTTTTTTTGTTCTTTTCTCTCTATATACAAACAAAAAAAAAACATAAATACTTTTTGCACGTTCTTTTCAATTCCTATAAAAGAAAAATAATTAGGAATTTAACAGCTTAAAAGTGTTGAATAGGAACAATTTAGAAATAAATGTCTCGAAAGTCTTTTCAAAGCAAATGAAAATAAAATCGTTAAAAACATTACTGACTTTTTAAAAGACCCTTTCTTTTTCTTTTTCATCTGTTTAGCAGAACTTACTCGGCTCTACTGTAACAATTGCTTTTTTTTTTTTTTTTTGAAGTAAAAATGATCTATGCTTTAAATTTAAAAATAATAATTGTTTACTCTAATATCGTGAAGAACCATGTTGATTACAATCACTAAGTAAGACTCAAAATAAAAGCTAAAGTCGCTGCCAAAGGGCCAAAAGAAATTTGCCTTTTTTCCGCCATTACGTAAAGCTAACATGTGTAAAGATTGCTTTTATATAAAAAAGATTTTTCCATAAATAACGTATGCATTAATTCATCCTTTAGATTGAAAAAAAAGAAAGATTTTTCATTTTCTAAGTAAAGCTTAAACGACGCAGTTAACTAAAAAACATCCATTTTCTCACCATTGTTAGCGTTTTGATATTTTAAGTGCGAAAAATAGCGCATACAGTATCTGTATTTACTTTAATACCCTGAAGAATTTCTAAAATTTCTAGGTCAACATAAATGCGAGCAACGCAATTTTCAGTTGAATCGCTCAGACAAACAATATCCTTTCCTTTAAACACAAAACAAGTAATATATTCGTAGTTTCAGACTTATGCTTCAAGACAACATTTTATCAAGTTGATGTTTATTCCCCATCCACGTATATCAAAAACGTTATTTTTGTTGTTTACACTACTTTCCAAACATTCATTAGAATATCAAACCTTAGATCAGAAAGTGTCAATATTGTTTGTTTATCAGCTCCTTTGTTGGCGACGCAAAGCGTTGTTTATTCAAACAATGCACGACTCCAATATTCACACAAATATGAGAGTACTGATGCAACTGGAGTCAACTTCTGACTAAAAGACTTGGAAGCTTAGATTTTAAGTTTACATTTAATTTAAATCAATGTTGTTTTGACTGATTTTGATATTTGTTTTCTGTAGGTATAAGTTTAAAAAAGGAATTTGTAACGATATGCTGGAATAATTTCGTGACAAGAGAACAATAGTTTTGCGTCAATATTGTGTTTTATGTAATACTTTTATTCTATGCTTGGAAAAAAATATAGTTCATGCTTTGTTTAATTTGCTTTGCGCGTCGATTTCTGATTCACGAAATATTTCAATTGTGTATACATAAATGTCGTGTGACGCTAATTTACTTCAATCTGTATTATTTAAAAAAATCAGTAATTTTACAGCTTTTATCTTGCATAACAATGAGGTTCTATTTCATAGATTTAACATTGCTTTTTATTTATGCAAAAAAAAAGGCATATGGGAATTTAGTACTTAATTTTCCGAACTAAAATCAAGAATCACTGTAAAAAAATAAAAAAATAAAAACATCTGCAATGAATTCTATGTATTTTTGAAACGATAATATGAATAGACTTAATCAACGAACTGTGAACGTTATTACAAAAAATACGTCAATAATATTAAAGTCTTTTTATATTAAAACAATAAGGTTAGTTTTAATATAATTAGTTTCTCATATAAAAAACTGTTTACAGGGTTTTTTTTTTTTTTTTTTGAAAATTTACTATTTTGTTACCGATTTTCCGCCTAATATTTCATTGAATATTCGATACTTGATCAAATCACTTTTTAAAACTTCGTACTCGCCACTTATGCGTGACTGGCTTAGAGCTGTGAACAACTAAAATATTTTCGTGCAAACTAAACTACACTGGCGGGAAAAAAAATCCCAACACCAAGAAAGACTTGTGTTAGATAAACGAAATTTGGTAGGCGTGTTTATACAACTGAAATATGACATCGATTGAAATTTCGTGTTCCGCGCATAAGTGTGGCGCAGCTGGCGTCACTCAGAACATGCAAATAAGGCTTGTTTTAAAAGCGTGTTGGGAAGCTCGTGTGTATTATTTTTCCGACGACAGCAGGGGCATTCTTGTAGTTATCCCAAACTCACTGACTGAAAATTTGTCGTCAGTCTGTTAATTTAACCAGTAGTACAGCCCCTCATGAGTAGCATTCAAGGGGGCGTTTTCCAACCGGATAACGCTCGCCCTCACATCGCTGCTGTAACGCAAAGTGCTCTACAGAGTGCTGACATGTTACCATGACCTGCAAAATCACCAGGTCTGTCTCCAATTGATAACGTATGGGATATCATAGGATGGCACCTCGAGCATCATCCACAGTCAGCAATGACGGTCCTAGTATTGACACAGCAAGTGCAACAAGCATGGAACTCCATACCACAAAGTAACATTCGGCACCTGTATGCATGCACGCTTGCAGGCTTGCCTTCAAAATTCTGGAGGTTACACCCTGTATTAAATTCACATAATTTCACATTTGCACAGCATTTTCTTGAGCTTAAATTAGCCACTGATCTTGTACATTTAATCAATTAAACATGTTAACTAGACAATTGCATTACCCAAATTTCATTACTCTACGGCAATTTTTTCTCGGTGTTGGGACTTTTTTTTCCGCCAGTGTATTTCTTTTTTTTCCGCTTATGTAAGTGTTAGGCGTGCGAAAGTAACAGTAAACTGTCACAATCAGGCAAGCCACTGACATATATAACAAAGTATAATAATTGAAAGAATTAATAATAACCAGTGTCAACATGAGAAACTATTTTTAATGGGAAATATTTTTATACATAAGATGAAATGTTTAGAAAAAAATTCTAACTGTCAATGGACGTTAATCCTGGTGGCGAACATACTAAATGACTAATCTAAGATTTCTTCAAGATGAAAACAACTTCAGAGAGTTTAATTTTCCTGGTTTTTTTAGGATTCTATTGTTAAAAGTACATTATCATTTTAATGTTTATAAAAGACTTGTTTCGTATTGAGAGAACTTCTTAATCTGCATTCTTAACTACTGAAATTCTAAGATTTAATTCATTTTTTACCAGTATGTCTTCTTTTTAGTTAGGTTTCCATTACATCTCGGTGAAAACATTTTTAGTTTTTTTCTAAAGGGGCACGAGTAATGTTCATGTACTCGTGTGATGCTCAGTCCCAATAAGTGATCTCTAAAATAAATATCAGATGTAAGCGTTACTCATGCCCTTCTTCAAGTGTTGGCATTTTTCATTTTTTGTTCAAGCTCAAGTGCCAAAATAAATCTCTCTTTAGGGTTATAGAAAAAACTCTGTCAAAACTTTTTTTCACTGTAAAATATAGATGTTGTTTTAACAGTATAATACAGCTAACTTTATAGTGAAAAACAAAAAATTGCTAATTTTACAGTAAGAAACTAAAATTGCTCATTTTACAGCACTAAACTGTAAAATTGCTAATTTTACAGTAATAATCAGTAAAATTGCTAATTTTATAGTTTATTACTGCGCATTTTACAGTTTTAAACTGGAACTTCTGCTGCCAGCATTCTACTGTTTTTTCAATAGTATGATACCGCTAATTTTGTGGTAATAAACTGTAAAATTGTTCTTAACAGTAATACACTGAAATTGCTAAATTTACAGTTTACTACTGTATATTTTACAGTTTTAAACTGGAACCTCTGCTGCCAGTATTCTACTGTGTTTTCAACAGTACAATACAGCTAATTTTGTGGTAATAAACTGTAAAAAATATGGCAATAAACTGAAATTGATGCTTTACGGCAATAACCTCTAAAACTGTCAATTTTGCAGTTTATTACTGTGTATTTTACAGTTTTAAACTGGAACCTCTGCTGCCAGTATTATACTGTTAAAATATCTGTTTATTTTTTGCAATGCTGTTCAGATTTTGTATTTGTATTACAGTTTCTTCACCTTAATATGTTTACATTGATGTTTAAACTCCGGGATAAACCCACGATAACTTTTTCATTAATTTAGTTGCTCAATTCATCTACAAAAAAAGACATTCTTATTCCTATATTTGTACTATATTCAATGAATTTTAAGCTTAGGCTTTTCGAATGTGTCACAATTAAAAATCTGGGACGAAAATTCCGGGAATAAATTGCAAATACAGAAGAAGCTTTCAATAAGGGACACTAAATGAACTGGATTTTTTTGTCCCTTTATTATAGGTCTCCTTTGTTCGGAGGTAGTATATGAATTGATGCATGCCGTGAAATAGACACGGTATAATATCCTAATAAATGTAAATTATAAACATTTAAGATTACATATTGAAAATGTTGCATGTATGCTAAATAAAATTCAGAATTATTTAGATTGAAAAAAATCGGTTATAAAATATAAAATTTTGTCAAAAATTTAGTGAAATAAAAGTTTGTTAATCATAAAATTATTTTAAAGCAATTTTTAACATGGATTTGCTTTATGTTGTGTGATTTACAATGCAGTACAATGTAAATAGTGTGTGACTACATATTAAGTTTTCTATAAAAAGTTGATCGTGGAAACTATCCGTCGGAGTTGAGCCCGTATGAATAAATATTAAAACGCATGACTAAATCTCAGCAAAAATTTTAAAGTATATATTTGTTTCTTTTGCATGTCAATGTTTTTATCAGTTAGCTTTTAGTTAACAAAAACAGAGAAAATAAAAAAACTCAATATTTTTTACGCAATAATTTTCGTATTATTTAACCCATTTATGCCTGACTTTTTTTCCAAAGATATTTTGTATACTGGTTACAAAGTGTTTAATGGACATGAAAAATAATTTAAGAAATATTATGTAATTTTTTTTTTATTAAGGAAAGAAAAAGCTTCCTTTAAAAGTTACGATAGACCCCAGAGGGTACACCCTTTTTTTATTAAATTTTTTTTCTGCCTACGATATAATATTTAAAAAGACATTTTATAAAAAGAAACAATATCAGCAATCAACATAAACTGGGAAGCTGGGAATAACTTTGAAAACTTTTTTCCTTGAGATTGTGAACGATGTCATTTTTGATAAAAATTATATTAAAACTGCTACAGAACACACTTTACAATGGTTATGTGCTGCAATTTGTTGATAACAAATTGAGACAATACCGAGGTACTAATTGAACACTAGTATTTGGTTGAAATGTTCATTTTGGGGAAATTCAGACCCTTTTTTGGACCGTCCTTAAAAAAGGACGCTAGGCATTATAATGGGTTAAAGATACAGGAACGGAAAAAAGTTTCCCTTAAATAGAGATATCCTTTATTCAGAGTTATCCCTTAAAGGTGGGTACTACTTTATATGAGCAAAAATGTCTAATTTCTGCATACATTTTTCTGATAACCGATCACATCACATGTAAAACTACGCTGCAAAAAATGAACTGTTGTTTTTACTTTATAATACTGGCAGCCGAGGTTCCAATTTAACACTGTAAAATGCACAGTAATAAACTAAAACTGGCAGTTTAAATTTTTCTTTCTGTAAAGTTAGAAATTTTACAGTTTATTGCCGTAAAATTTAGTTGTATTTTACTGTAAAAACAACAGTGTAATACTGGCAGTAGAGGTTCCAGTTTAGAACCGTAAAATGCAAGATTAAAAACTTTAAAATAAGCATTTTTACAGTTTAGTATTGTAAAATTAGCTATTTTACAGTTTAGTAGTGTAAAATTAGCAATCTGACAGTTTGTTACTGTAAAATTAGCAATTTTGCAGTTCATTACTATAAAATTAGCTGTATTATACTGTAAAAACAACATTCATTTTTTACAGTGCAGCTGAAAGGAAAATATTGTGGGACATGTCCAACTGGGCTTTTTTTCTTAAAGTTAGTCCCATGGGTTGCATTTGTTTTTCTTTTGGAAATTAAATTAGTTTCATTGGAAAAAACAAAACAACTTAAAGTGATTCTCAAGAACTTGCAAAACAAATAGAGATTACTAAGTAGCTCTCTCGTCAGATTTTCCGAACGTGAATCAGATATACCTCCATCCTTTCAAAGCAACTCAGACGATAAAACAAAGTCCTTACCTCAAGTCGCGGCACAAACAAAATTAGCCCCCCTCCGCAACTTATCTTAATTCAGCATCCGTTGATCCGGCAATAGGTAGGGTTATTATTGAAATTAGAGAACCCAACTTCCCTAATGGCAATGGTATCTTTGCTATTAATGAATTACATTATGCCCGGGCAGAAGTAAAGGGCGATCAGTGTCCCAGAGGGGTAGAGCGAGTCACGAAATAGAGCCATTTGCGCTTATGTATGAAGTCTAAAGAGTATTCGTTCTCTGCTATCTGCCACCGAATCAAGAAAGTATTGTAATTGATATGCTAATAGCTTAATATGGGATCACATATCGCCCAAAGTGAATGATTAATCATGTTAAATGAGTAAACGCTTCACTCCCAGCTTATCTGTCTCACCAGCATCGTTGTTAATTAGTGGCAACAATTTTTCCCAAATATCATTAGTGTAACATAACACGAGCATTAAATTAGAGAAATGTAATTTCAAAGATATAGTTGGGCTTTGATGTTAGTTTATTGCGCGTTTGAGGTTGTATTTGATTATGGTAAATATTCGTATAAGGAAAGGATTTTTCCCGTTACCCTATAGAGACTCGTTCAGTTTAATACTTATGGTAAACACTCAGCAATAAATAAGCAATTTAAAGAAATATGAGCTCAACATATGGCATAAATGGGTATTTACTTTGTGAGAACCATCAAATCATTCATGTCAAACATAGTACGCTTATATAGTCGGTCTATCTTAAATAAATAAAGTTCAAAGTACGTATGGGTTAATGTCTATGTAGGGTAGACCGGGGCACGTTTACGCGGATTTTTTCAATGAATTTATGTTTCAATTTAAACAACTTTAGACGTTATTTCCTGAAAAACTGTTAATAAAACTCAAGTTTGTACATTCAGTTTCTGTCCTGTTTGTGTATTTAAGCTTCAAAAAAATAACGTTTAGGTCATCGTCTGTTGCGTAAAACTGACCCATACCAGAGGCACGTTTACGCAGTCTCACTTACACAATGGCATTTTTCATTATTTTGACATCTAACTTAGTTATGTTAAACGTTTTGAACATAATGCCTCACCATCTATAAAATAAAGAACATTAAAATGGGCAGAATAATCTATAAAAGTCAAGCTGGGAAGGCATGAAGACATAACTATGATTGTAGTCTGTGGAGTTAGCGACAAAAACAGGCGAAATATTTCACTTTCGGATACCAGTGTGAAATTTGGTACAGAGCTTAGGTACAAATACAAGAACAAAAAACCGCCGGGAGACACTTGATCAGGGGTCATGAACACCCGTGATGACGTCATCAAGATGGCCGCTTTTACAGGTAAATACGTTCGTTTAATTGCTTAAAACTCCAACATAGATTAAAATATTTCAAAACTCAACTATATCATCTGAAAGAGCTTTAAAAGATCTATTTAGAAAGATTTAATTTTTCTTTCTGAGGTCAAGGGCTCACTTGTGATGACGTCATCAAAATGGCCGCTTCTACAAGTAAATACGTTCGTTTAACTGCTTAAAACTCCATCATAGAATCAAATATTGCAAAACTCAAACATATCATCTGAAAGCTCTTTAAAAGAGCTATTTAGAAAGATTTAATTTTTCTTTCTGAGGTCAAGGTCCCACCTGTACTGACGTCATCAAAATGGCCGCTTTTACAGGTAAATACGTTTGATTAACTCCCCCTAAAACTCCATCATAGATTCAAATATTGCAAAACTCAAATATATCATCTAAAAGCTCTTTAAAAGAGCTATCTAGAAAGATTTAATTTTTCTTTCTAAGGTCAAGGGCCCACCTGTGATGACGTCATTTGAGGCCATTTTGATGACGTCATTACAGGTGGGACCTCGACCTCAGAAAGAAAAATTAAATCTTTATAAATAGATCTTTTAAAGCGCTTTCAGATGATATAGTTGAGTTTTGAAATATTTAAATATATGATGGAGTTTTAGGGGGAGTTAAACAAACGTATTTACCTGTAAAAGCGGCCATTTTGATGACGTCATTACAGGTGGGCCCTTGACCTCAGAAAGAAAAATTAATTTTTTTCTAAATAGCTCTTTTAAAGAGCTTTCAGATGATATATTTTAGTTTAGCAATATTTGAATCTATGATGGAGTTTTAGGGGGAGTTAAACAAACGTATTTACCTGTAAAAGCAGCCATTTTGATGACGTCATTACAGGTGAGAACTTGACCTCAGAAAGAAAAATTAAATCTTTCTAAATAGCTCTTTTAAAGAGCTTTCAGATGATATATTTGAGTTTTGCAATATTTCAATCTATGATGGAGTTTTAAGCAGTTAAACGAACGTATTTACCTGTAAAAGCGGCCATTTTGATGACGTCATCACGGAATGACCTTGACCTCCGATCAAGTGTCTCCCGGCGTTTTTTTTTTGTCCTCCTATGTGAATTTAAGCCCCACATAAAATTTCAGACTGGTATCCGGAAGTGAAATATGTTTGCACTAACTCCACGGACTATTGTAAGTTACAGAGCAGTTAAACCTTAAATGAGGATTTGCGAAACTAAATAGGCAGAAAATACCAAACCGGTTTGACACAGTAAGGTGCAAAAAATTTTCAAGGGCACGTTTACGTAGTAAGAATTTTCGTAAACGTGCTCCGTCGTCTTGTTCGGATTTATTTTCAACGTGCAAATAAATTTATAACATTTTTATTTATACGAATACTGTTTTTAAACTACGATAAAACTTTGCTAGTATTCATATATTTGTTTATTTTTATCTAAGCATTCTTAGTTCAAAATAAGCTTCAATAATAACACAAAATTTACTCTAGTTGGCAGAAAACATGTTTTCCTTTTCAAATGCTATACCTAAGTTCGAAGAAGGCTAAAAAACTTGTGAGAGTACTTGTTGAGGACCAGCATCAATCTGTCACTACTGGTGACACACCAATTATAACACGTTTCAAAAAAGGGCACTGTCTAAACGAGCCCCGGTCTACTCTATGGGTTACGTGGGTATATCTCTGTGAAATATCTCAGGGGGTCTAATCTGTGGGTATATCTCAGGAAACACTTTGATTCTCTGAAGGATTTTAAAATATAGAGAAATGTCACCAAAGTTGAACCCCACCATTTAAGTCGAACTTTCGGCTAATTTTGCCGAATACGCGGCACATACTATCCCTTGATGTCTTAAATAGTGTTGTTGTTGTTACATGACCCCGTTGGTCAGCGTCTTAAATAGTTCACTTCTGTGTCAACAACCAGTGGATCACCATTGCTCATATTGAATTGCTCATTTGTGAGTATTATTCGAGTGTTTTTTGTCTAATCTACGGAATTTCTGAAGTGTGACTTGTGAAGCAACATGACTTCACATCCAAACGGGTAATATAAATACATTTACAAGTACGTAGCAAAATAAATCAATTAAAATATTTTAAGTTTTTAAAACAGTTTTTGACACTGCATCACTGATCAAACCATGTTTTTCAAAGCATTTGTTTTCCAAAGTTGGACCCATGCATTGGATTACATTGCTGACGCAATTTCTTTGTTTTATCAATGCATTAATCAAACCATTCAAGGTCTATTTCGCAACTTAATTATGTTCGTTCATTGGAAATGTTGCATTATCTTTTAGTTTTCTATAATTAACATAGTGTTTCTCAAGTACTTGAGCTTATGTTTCAAATGTTCTCAGTTTATAGAGAGTAGTTTGATCAGTAAATAAACAGTCCTTGTTAAACGACAGCTTATTTCACAAAATAAGTTTTCAGAAGTTGTTTCTTTGAGAAATTGGCAGTAGTCACTTTCCCCTTTACAATTAAAAAAAAGGACAAGAAATTTTTGCCTTTGCTCAAAACTGATGACTAGATTGTTTAATGGGTATTTGCATGTTTTTGTTTAAAACTTCTATCTAATATAAAGCAAAGCCATCAAAGTTCTCTCAATGCTTAAAATTCTTTATAGATATCATAAGTGTTTTTAATTTCATGTAAAAATACAAGAGTTGTCTCAAAATATTTTTTCATTTCTGAAAGTAAAATGTGAAAACTGAAATTGGCCTCCATGGGCTGTTGCGCCACTGTGATTAGTAGAAAGGGAAATTGTGCATAGGTGTTCATTCACTTCTCGAAAAACCGTATTTTATATCAAAATACTCTTGTTCCACGCAGTACAAAAAAAAATTATTTGTAAATTTTAATCCATCATTCGTCGCTTAAGAAACGAGCACTGTAGTGCAAAAGGGTATTAAAATGAAAAACAACGTTTGCAAAGAATTGCAGACATATATTTCCAGTTTCAAGGAACTCCTTTTCTATCTCAGAAAGATTTCTCTTAAGGTTGCTAATTATTCCGACAACAAATTTTTTTCAGATAACTGTATAAATATGTTTTTTTGCAGGATAAAAAATTCTTTAAAGCCCGAAACACGTATATGAAATCATTTGCCAATTTCAGCTATTAACATAGCTTTTCTCGCTATAAATTGTAACTTCAAATAATCCCTAAATCTTTTAAGGTGCAAAACAATCATATTTTTATTACTAGTATTAATTTTAGTGTAATTAAAACATTCATATCGAAAATGCACAACGTTTTTGGATTTTTATTTCATTTTTTATTCTATTTGCATAGCCATGAAAAAATTCTGTCGACGAAATAAATTATAATTTAAAATAGTAGACGATTTCTGTATCAGTGATAAAATATTAACTTAATACACAAACAAAAACCAATATGCAACTTAGTTTAAAACAGAGTGTTGAAATATATAAATTCGTTTAATATTACTGCCAAAGGCTACTTTAGAAGTCTTTTGCGTAACTGAATCGTTTAAAAAAATGTACAAAGTCGCATTACAATGGCATTAAACTCCTCCAGCCACATCTCCAAGTTTATGAAGATCTCATTTCCCTCATCCCATCCTGCTCGCATCACCTCATCTGTCTATTCCTCCGTTTCCCTTTTGATGGAACGAACAAGTGACGTCCAGATTAAAAGCGAAATTGCGATCCCATCGAAAATCGCATTTTATTTTGCATTAGGCGGCCCCTATTGGTTTCGTATACCCTGACCTATATTTAAAAGGTCGAAGTGATTAATACCGGGCTGTTCCAGGCTTTAATTAAGAACTTTCAACCGTGCATAAAGGAGGGTTACATGCGGGCTGGAATTTACTCGTTCCGATAAGGAACGGTCTCATTTTGGAATATTATGAAATGTTCTAAATCACTGATGAGATTTTAAGATATGGATATTCCTTATGGGTTAAGTATAGAACCGTGTTATTTAAGAGTATTATTATGTCACTATTCTTGAAATAAATTTCGTCATAATATCGGCGCAACTTTGCAAAATAAATTGAGCCATAAACTTTGATGCGCTCTTTCAAACCTTTCATACGCTCCGATCGATGGATGATATAAGATTTTGGCTGACCACCTAAACGTCAGAAGTTTCTCAAGCATGCAAAAAGATCTCAAACGAGTCTAAACAACGTAAGTCCTTAAATAGGGTCCATTTTATAAAGGGAAAGGCTATAAATTACTTCTAGGCCAGCCTTTTTTTTATTATTTTAGTTATTGAAAAGCTGAATTTTATTGAAGTTGACTTTAAGTTTTATTGCTCCAGAATACTAAAATCTAATATTGATGCATAAAACTTTCGAATAATAATCCAAACCTAATTTGTCGTTTTTTCTTCATTCTTTTTTTACGTTTTTTTTCAAAATTTAGATTTGATCCTATGCTTCAGTTTCTGCCGTATAAGAGAGCAGGAAATTATGAGTTGCTTAAATGATCACTAAGAATTGAAAAATTTATTATTTTTCTGAAAATCAAATTATTGACGAAGACCATGTAGCTTTCTTTCTTACATAGAAAAACTCAGGATTTAAATCGTTCATTTTTAACATTCGTAAAAGTTTTGCTTTATATGAGTTTCTAAATTGTTAATTATGTTATAAAATAATATTTGTCTTAATATAATAGTAGTGTGTCTGCTTCGATTCAGAATATGTGACGCATTTTTTTTTCTTTGAACCCATGGAATTCCGTACTAAACTACAGTGACCTGCCAAGTGAAAGTAGCGTATCTGAACTGTTTTTGTTTTGAAGCACTTCTATTTATATAAGGGTTAGTTTTCGCATTTTTGTTCTTTCTATTTAGATTAAAATATACAGTGTCAGTTAAGGGTAACAGAAACATAATTTCAAAGCCTCAACTTCAACTTCAGATTTTTACTTCAACACCTAGAAAACATTGAGTGATTTTGTGCATTGAGTACAATACTGAACTCCCTGCGAGTAACTGTACATGATAAATCTGACTTGGCGACTCTTTAGCAAAGGAACTCCTATTTTCATTAAATCCAGCATGTTTCATTTTACCCCACACACCAGACACTGAGATCTAAATGAAAACCAGGATTTTTCTCATAAGATTGATATAGATAAAAAAACTGTAGGGTAATAAAATTCTTAATCATCATATATTATTTCCGGACAACGTTCCGGGATTTCATTGGTTTCACCTGTTTCCCAGGCCCGTCGTTTCAAGTTTTCCCAAGGGGGGGGGGGGCAAAGGGTTCAAACACATTGCAATTTCATCGGAAAACGTAAAAAACCACGCCCACTTATATGTAATTGCATTGATTTCTCAAAGTCAGGGGGGCAATTGACCCCCCCCCTGACCCCTTAAATGATGGGCCTGCTGTTTCCTGTGAAAAACAAGCTTTTTTAGGGAAGGGATGCTTCCAAAATTACTTCACAAATACAGATTTCTCACTATGATGATTTTTTTAATTTTACCAGTGTGAAAAGTTTCGTCATTGTAGAGCATTCAGAGAGAAGTGAAAGTGGAAGTAAGCAAAAATGTTTGCTATTTGGTGCCAATATTTGATAATTTCGTGATTGCCACGTTGCGTTGGTGATTTCGTTCAAGAACCACTTACATGCTTGGCACAATTTTCAATGATCTCAGCACCAAGCAGATAACGGTATCGACAAGTGTGAGAACACTTTGTTTAATTCTACTATAGCTTCTCGCTGAATGCACTATAGGTGTTTCGTCTTTAGCTCTGTTACGGCTCTTCCAGTTTGACTGAATCCCAAACAAGGGCGAAATGTAGTCTCTGGATATTGTACCATTGCAAGAATTCTATTCAAATGACCTGTTCGGTATTTGCTTGCAATTCTGCTTTGCGTCGCCCATGTTTGCTGCAGGACTTTTTCCTAGAAGATCAGGAAGGTGCCACGTTTCACTTTAAACATATCTAAATTTTCTCTGAAGGTTCCTGAACTATTCAAGAAACAAAGTTGCTGTAATTGGAAAGATTTTAGAACGCTTCAAAAATTTTAGGTTCATTTCAGAAAGGTTACTGACTTTTGTCAAGAAACTTTCCTGTTTTTGCTAGTTATGCCCTGGCAGAAATCAAGTAAACTAGCTGCGCATCATTTACCAGGAACGTTTCGGAATTATTTAGTGTTATACAGTAATGACCTGATGAGCTTTCGTGAGTCATCTGTTATAAGCCCCCCCCCCCCCCCCCCCCCATGGCAAGTCTCGATGATATGAAATTTATTTATTTATATTGCACACATATCTTTAAAAATACCTTTTTTACTTTATTAAAGGATTTGCAATTTGATTTAGGTATTAGAGCATTCGCTGGTAAAATGAATGCAATGATATTATCTAAAAAGTCCATTAGTTTTTATTGTTTTAGGTTGCTGTTTGCATAAAATATGTTTCATGTGTATGAGCCCTAAGAGAAAAATTACCGAATACCAAAGTTCTACACAGACTTTGTTTCGATGTCTGTGTGCCATGTTTTCATATGCCGCAATAGAATTATTTTACGTAGTGTAATAAGCAGGTGACCCACTATTAAGCTCAAAGAGCTGTATTTGTAGGCAAGTTAGATCAGGTCGATAACAATTTTGAACAAAATTATAAAATTGCTAATATTGAAATTAATACAAATTGTAATGTTTAATACCGTAATTATAATTCCACCTGTTGCCGATGGAGGGTTTTTTTCTAAAGCCAAATACGAAAAGCTTAATGATGTATCATATTAATTTATTACGTTATTACGTTATTATTAGTATTACGTTATTATTAAATGAATAAAAATTATAACACATTGTAAAATGCTGTAATACTTAGTACCTAATGGAACTTCAGCTTTTTAACTGATATTTAGCATAATGCCAACACTTCAACTAAAAATCATTTTAAAGCAACGACTCTCAAAATAAATTGCAATTACTAATTTAAAGCTACGTCTCATATATTCAGTTTCCACACAAAATTTTTGATTTATACCCCTAACCAGAAATGATGACAATGATTTGGAATCTGTGCTGGAGAACTTGTATTCGGAAATATACCACCAAAAATATTTAGACGTTTCTCAAAACTATCCGGAGACCATGAAAACAATACACATCCAAAAGCTTATTGAATTATCTACCGATTGCAGCCATCGCAGTCCTGTTCTGTTTGAGATTATCCCTCGATTCATTCCATACCATGGAATTAACTAACTGTAAATATCGGTGTTCCGACCCACTACCGCAACCTGTCAACCTCCGTATTGGCTTCCGCTGACAATGGCGGGGAAGGAAATTGTAATTTCTGACATGAGCTTTTAAAGATGAGCACGTTAAGAGGGCACTAATTGATATTAACACGTATCATTGGACATGTGATTCTCTGTTCTATGAAATTGCCCGAACGTGCCTCCCCTAAAGACTGAATTATGGTTTTCCCTGTGAGATAATTTCATTTAGTCCTTCGCCTCGTCTGTGATGGCACACTCTGGTAAATTCCTTAGTTGTGTAGTCCTGAAGCCTGTAGTGACAAGAATTCTTCTTAAAAATGTATGAGCAGTCTTCTTGTGCAAGGAATTTGATTGCCAGGTGTTCCATTCTACAAAATTGAAACTTATACAAATCGTTGATACCTTCAGGATATGTTATGTATGAAATGAATTTTTAAATAAATTTCATTTAAACTAAGAGTTGAATTGTTTAATTTAGAGACCATACGAACTGAAGCTAAAGTATTCATACTCTTGTGAAGACAAGTGAAATTAGTTAAGAATCATAAACTTTCACTGAATGTCCTCTATAATTTAAAGTTTCAAATCATTTCGGAGGAATATATGAAAATTCGAAATGATATATTTGTGTAAATTTGTTTTGCTCTTAAGATATTTTAATATTCTGACCAAGCTCTTGATAGTATTTTATTTATACATTTTGCATTTATTAATTACAATTACTCTTGCTATTTTTACTTATTTTTGTTTATTTTCACTTTTATTTATTTACTTATTGTAGAATTTATCGTCTTCAGAGTTTCTTAAAAATATTTCCTGGGACTAAAGTTGGAAGCATTATTATGCAATAAATTAAAATTTCAAAGATGAAAGCATAAGAGATTTTTAAGATTCAATCATAAACGAAATATCACTATTTAAAACGCATAAAATTATTTTTCAAGATAATAATGTTTTGTTTGAGTTAAGATGTTAATTTACGGTGTACAGGAAATGTTAAAATATTTTGCATACTTAATACATGGTTGTATGGTTTCATTAGTTACACATTTGTACTTTTTTTATGAGAAAGATGTGCCTATTACTGTAATTTTGATCCATACCTGATGAAATTAAAATGTTGATAAAAAGTACAGCTATTCTAAATGATTATCAATATTTTTTATGTTTTTCCCTCGATGTTGTATGATAGTACACAATTTATTCAACATAATTAACATGCAAAGATGTTACTTTCACACATTTTATGCAAAAAGAAAGGGCATTTTTGCTCACTTCAAACTGATCTGCGTATTAAGACGTATTTTATGACGATAAAATGAAGTTTTCGAAGATTCCATGTATTTCACAGTTATTTTCAAGTTTAGCATGACTTATTTTCGTTTAACTTCACACTGTAAAATAAAACTATACATTGTAAAAGTTTCAAAATTTGTCTACAGCAAAAAAAAAAAAAACACTTTTATTGCACTTGAGAGAAGCAAGTTTTTTTAATGGTTCAAAAAGCTTATTTTGGCTTAATGAACTGCTGATAAATTGACAGATGTAATGTGCCTAAAGTTTAAATAGGGTTAAGTTTCAATGCATTTCCTTTTCGCTTGCACAGCATATGATTAGTGTAGGGGCCAAAATACAGTATCGTTTGGTCATATTTGGAAATTTACCACTATGAAGCCACAACTAACAGCTCCAAAGCAGAACCTGAAGCAACAGCTTGTTACAGCATCCAGAGACTAATTTCGCTCTTTTGGCTCATTCGTCTGGAGTAACCAGAACAAACCGGAATGCGCAAAATCTCATACAGAAGCTGAGTATACCTTCTCACTGGCTCCTGAAAATAGATAGCTAACTCAATTATGTATGAACTCCGGCTATAGAACGGTTACTTGTAGATAGGTTCCCAAGCTTTTATCTTCAAGTTTTGACATTGATCCATACTATGATGCCTCTCTCTGACTTTTAAAATATGTATATTTTCAAGTACAAAGATGAAGATATACTCAACTTCTATACGAAGCTTTTTGGATTCATTTTGTTTTGGCTATACCAGACTGATGAGTAGAAAGCAAGGGCAGAACTTCAGTCTACGGATTATGTAACAAGCTGTTCAGCACTTGTAATCATTTAAAACTATATCTTAAATTTAGTGCAAAACCTAAATCTATCTTCATTTAAATATAAATTGTTCACATAAAAGAGTGAAGGTATTTATATTATTTCAATACAAGTAATCGCTATTTAGACAAAATTAGAGAGCACATGTTCTCCTCAAATATGCAAAGGGAATCCTTAAAATAATTCAATGTCCAAGATTGCTTCAAGGTAGCCAGCAGCACACATTTCATCGCCGCGTAGAATTTAGCGCAACTTTATTAATAGTTTGTTACTATCATCCTGCGCAGGAGCCATCGCGAAATGATCTCAATTCATCCTGTTAAAGTGTGGGCGATACCTCCCCAACAAGATTCATCTCCCCCCGAGCGCCTTGCCAGTCCGAAATCAAATCTTCCAAGCCGCTCGTAATCATGGCAGCAACTTGCAAATGATAGCAAAGAGTTCTGCGTTACATATTTATGCGACGTATTTCTCCTTGCGGCAAATCTCATTATTTTGCTCATGCCAGGGTTAGCACGTAATGAGGCGCGTTCGTTGAAAGCCTTCGTTAGTTCGTGAAAAGCCTTTGCATCTCCTCCACCAACACTCCTGCTCCAAGCAGTGACCGAGCCAGCAGATTAATCGGCAACCAAAGAGCGTAAATCATACGGAATGGTCACTTACCTGCTCCGGAAAGACCGGCTGATAGTTTATGGCCAGGCGGCACACCATGGGAGGAATTATGGGTCTCTAACACTCTATCGCTCATTTCATACCTGCAGATGTACATGCGGATGACACTTGTCACAATCACTTTGCTTAAGGAAACAGGTAAATGCTCCAGTCCCTCTCGTTCGCGTGATTTTCGAGTCTTTCTTCGGATTAACACATTTTCTGCAGCGTTAGGAAATCGCTTTTCTTTGGTGGATAAAAATAACCTGAGTTTAAGTATGCGGAAAGTTTTTCCAGTGGTTCAATTGAAGTAAGAATTTTATTTGATAGTGTTTGTTTAAAACATATAGTAAGTGTTTATCTTACAATGTTAAATATACTAAAACTATTACTTTGTTTTGAATTTGTGAGTTTCTAATATAATATTGCCCATTCCATACCTGCAGATGTACATGCGGATGACACTTGTCACAATCACTTTGCTTAAGGAGACGTGTAAATGATCCAGTCCCTCTGGTTCGCGTGATTATCGAGTCTTTCTTCGAATTAACATGTTTTCTTCCATTATTTTCTTTCCTTTCCAAGTTTGGGAATTTCCGTATGTCGGTGGAAAAGAATTTGAACTCACAGTTTATAAATATGTGCATCATTTTCCCAGTAGTTCAACTGAAGAAACAGTTTATTTAATGTTATCTGTTTTAAAAAAATTTTCTTTAAAAATGGTATGTGTCAATTTTCCAGTTTAGATACTAAAACTATTATTTTATTATGTGTCTCTAACACTCTATCGCTCATTTCATGCCTGCAGATGTACATGCGGATGACACTTGTCACAATCACTTTGCTTAAGGAAAAGTGTAAATGCTCCACATTCGCGTGATTTTCGAGTCTTTCGTCGGATTAACATGTTTTCTTCCATTTTTTTCTTTTATTTCCACGTTTGGGAATTTCCGTATGCCGGTGGGAAAGAAACTGAACTCACAGTTTATAAGTATGTGCATCATTTTTCTAGTAGTTCAACTGAAGAAACAACTTATTTAATGTCATCTGCTTATAATTTTGTTTCCTTTCATTAATGGTATGTGTGAATTTTCCAATTTAGATACTAAAGCCATTATTTTACTATGGGTCTCTAACACTATATCGCTCATTTCATACCTGCAGATGTACATGCGGATGATACTTGTCACAATCACTTTGCTTAAGGAGACGTGTAAATGCTCCAGTCCCTCTCGTTTGCGTGATTTTCGAGTCTTTCTTCGGATTTCCACATCCCCCCCCCTCCCCGGGTTAGGAAATTTCTATACTTTGATGAAAAAAAAATAACCTGAGTTTAAATATGCTGAGGGTTTTTCCAGTAGTTCAATTAAAGCAGGTATTTTATTTGATAGTGTATGCTTACAACATATAGCATGTGTTTATCTTATAATGTTCCATAAACTATAACTATTACTTTGTTTTAAATTTGTGAGTTTTTAATGTAGTATATTGTTCACTCCATGCCTACAGATGTACACGAGGATGACACTTGTCGCAATCACTGTGCATACAGAGACGTGTTACTGTTCTATTTTGTTCTTCAACTTGATTTTCGAGTTTCTCTTTAAATTAACACATGTTTTTCTCTCTGTCTGAAAAGCTTCCATGTGCCGCATCCGTGAAAAAGAAACTGACCTAAAATTACCTTTCGTAAACTTTTTTCATTGTTTTTTAATGGTTTGATTGAAGCAACAGTATTATTTGATGATATATGTTTAAAATATTCTTGTATTATTAATGACATTTGTGAGTCCATGTCCTAGAGGGGTTTTTTTATGGAATTGTACAGAGCATTTTAATAAGGGTCATTTCACATTAAGTTTCAAATTCAGTTTTAGGTACCTCCAATTTTCATTTAAACGTAACACAGCGCCCATAATCACAACTCTCAGTAAATGATCAGTGAATGTAATCTGTTTTCCGGAAAATAGGCTTACATTAATTCTATGCCATACACCATACTTGCAAACTCAAACATCACTGCCTTACAACCAATTCGAGAACAGAGCCCAATCTGCACAAAAATACACAAAACAATGCATCATTTAAACGAGATTGAACTTTCCCTCAGGTGCTGAAATCTGTGCAGCACACTGTTAGCAATGTTACAGTAATTTGCGCGCAAGGAACTTGGCAATGTGACTGTAAACAGCGGAGCGCGTAAATAGGCAACACGATCGATATGCACCTCGGAATATATTATGGATTCAGTTATAATGGTTAAGAGCAAATAAAGCAGTTAGATTATGTCCAGATTCACAAATAGTCGCCTCGGCGCCCGGTTTTGTTTGGTAAGCAGCAAATCCTAAAACTGATATTTTACTGAGGAAGGTTTGAATTGGAATACAGTCAGCACGGCAGTTCCAATGCGTCATTCATATTGAATAGAATATACTTGATTGAAAATGTGGAACTAAGAATGGAAAGGGTTGTATGCTTGGATGTTTGAAACGATTGTATTGAAGCAGTCATTATGCTAGGTGAAAACCAATTTCTGAAAATTACTATAATTAGATAGGTTTTTAGATTTATGATGGAAAACATAGTTTTCAACTGAAATTGTTTATGACACGGTACGCATGTAATTCACCAAAAAGTATTTATTTTTTTTTTAGTTTATTCACGTACTTTTGTCTGTTTGTATCTGAACAATCTTTGAAAAGAAAAGCACTTGGAACTTCATCAGTACTTACTTTTTCCAAAGATCGTAAAGAAATGAAAACACGTTCAACAGTGTGTGTTACTAAATAAAAACATTAAACTGCCTTTGCAATAAAACATATTACTGAAGTTAAACTCGAAAGTACATAGACAGTTTTTAAGCATCAAAGCAAAAATTAGTTGGAGTATTATAATGAGCGATAATTGTCTATCATACCACCTAATTTATTCTCATGAGCAGTTCTGCTCTGCTTAGCTTATATTCGTATATAGATAATTTATGTTTAGTTATCTCACACACGTCTTATTAATATAAATAAGTGAATTTATCCTCCATTGCATGCTGGATAATGATTTTAACAAAAAGGCCTAGAATAATTTTAAAATTCTGATTGTGTTTTTTCTCAAATTTTTGACGACCCGGATTTTTTGTCTAAAGTACAAAGTGAAAAAAGGCTTTACTAAATTTCAAGGAACATTTTTGAAGCTGAAAGTGAAAAACTGAAGAATGGCAGCCCTTACCAGGAATTCATTTGAAATATTTGATCCTTCGCCAATTTCTGCTATGTGGGTGTTAAAATTCACAGGAAAATATCGACATTTACCTCTTTCTGAACTTACATTACATAATTTTAAAGGATTTTTTTTCATCAGAAAAAAACAGCTTTACAAACTTCCGTTCAGCTATTATTCTTTAAAACTAAGTCACCTTTGCATGCGAAACCATTCACTAGTCCATTTATATATGTTATAAATGAAAAATCATGAAATGGTTATGTTAAAGTTTACTTACCAAACACCAAACCACCATTTTTGGAATGTATTATTCAAAAAATCACATTAATTGCTCCAATCCTCATTCACCCACGACATAATCCATTTATTTGCATAATTAAACTCATTTCCAAACACAGAGCAAGCGGAAATGGTACCTTTGTCTGTTATTTCCGTCGCAAAAAAAGCTAATCCTCGTCATTTGAAGTCCGTATCCATCAGTCCGGCTGTGTCACATAAAGAACATTTACCGCATAGAGCCTTCCTACATTAAGGATGGACATAACAGTAAAAACGTCGCATTACCGCGAAGAATGATTAATTCTGGCTTTTACGCATTTATCATTTTCAATGACTACTTATCTGTCTGGGAAATGGCTAGCTCGCTGGTTTATGGATAGACATCAAAGTATGTGTAACGATCGCTTTTTCAGTTTTATTTCCATTATGAGAAGGATGCTTTATGTTGCGAATGGAACCAAAGCGTACACTTTTTTTCTGTCTGATAAAATGTTTATTTTGCGTTATGAAAACAAAGTTCGTTAACTGTAGTGAGTAGGCTAACACAAATCAAAGTATGATCATAAAATACAGTGTTGTTACTAAATATACTTTCATTTTCCAATTGTTATACAGATGTTCGGAGTATCTTGCAACCGTAATTTTACAATTTTACTATTATGAATGTATCTATTGGCAGAAAAAAGGAGAAAGTGTTAGCATAAAAGTAAAAAGCTAACTTTAAACTAGATCATTGTAAGTGTATTTATGATCTAATTTGAGAGGTGAATAAGACACAAATTTCAATGAACAAAAATCTAGAGTTTATTTTTAGAAAAACTGGTAAGCACATATTCGTGCATCCATAAAACAGAAAATAGAAAATACTTATAATACTTAAAGTTGTTGCAGAAAGTCCAGTTCCCAGCGGACATCAAAACCAGCTGAATTAAATGTATACTTTGTCTTCTTGATGGTGGTGTTCATGATGAAAAAAGGCCGCAGCGAAGACGTATACATTCACACGGGCAGGCATCAGACGAACCACAACACGGCGCTCAGCAAAGGTCCAAGTCAGCAAGTCTCCAATCTTCCTTTCGTATCAGTCCATACGAGTTTATATTGGGCTCCACGTGCTCATTTGCATAGACACGCACTTGCTAAATTTACATACAGACTTGGAAAATAATTGCATTAGTGACTTAAAAACAAAAGGTATGTAAATGCGGTTAGAATAATGTTAAAATTGATTTTGTTCCTAAAATAACCACAGCCAGACCACCGGGGACAAACTTAAAAATACATTTTTTTTTTTCCGAGTCCTGGAGGAACAAGAACATAATGTTCGCTAACAGAAAGGAATTTAAAATAGAAATATAGATAACCAAATATTAGTAAGTAATAATCACAAAAACTATTTGATATTCTTTCCTTACACAATGAGTTCAAACATATACTATCACGCGTTGAAACATTGAACCATGTCAGAAATGTAACGCAAAAAATAGTAAAAATAGCGCAATTTTAAGTCAGAAAAACAATTTCTAAATGTTCAAATACTGCCCATTTTAATTTCATCGAATCATATGATCTCTGTAATGTATTATATTGCATGTTATGTTACAATTTACGATTTATTTTTCAACTTTGAATTAGCATTGGGGTCTCAGTGGCCGAGCGGTCTAAGGCATGTTGCCGATAACTCTGAGACGGTGGGTTCGATTTCCACCCTCGCTCCGGATGTAATTTCTTTCCTTTGTGATGTAATTCTTTCATACATTGTCTGTACAAGATATATGTAATAAAAATCATATGTAACGGAGGCAAAACACTAGATTGTAGTCCTCATCAAAAAACCTGGGCATTAGCCCCAAACGAAACAAAACGAAACGAAATGAATTAGCATTCAAAAGTATACCTCGAATAGTAACATCACAGTTATTAGGGCTATACATTGAACTTTACACACAGTTACCGATTTATTTTGTAAAAAAAAATTGGACAGCTGATTTCATAATGTTTCCAGAAGAGTACAGTTTTCTTAAATTATGAAATAATGTGAAGTTAACTCTTGTTAAAACAGTAAGTTACTGCCCTTAAGCCAGACTTTGAATGGCATAATCGAGCTGTAGGTTATTGCTTGTAGTTGGGCTTTAGGGCTTAAAGTTGGTAATTTACTGCATAATACATAATCTTTGTCATCAATTGACAAATTGGATCACGCCATTAATATGGACTCTGGTTAGTGCACTAAATTTAAGGTAGATTGATGGAAGACCGTTGACTGTCCTCAGAACCTACTAGACACCGAATCTGAGTTTTGAAAGCCATAGAAGGATTCGCATTTAACTATCTGGTCATTTCTATTTGACTTTATCTTGCCTATTTTTTCCAACTGGCTCTGTGTCGTAGTTCCAAAGATAAATGATGACTGGAGGTCATTGTTACAAATTGGCCATCGCAAATTTCTTACTCTTGTATCACAGCGATATCTGTAGCTTGCTCTCTAGTATGGATTTTTAAGCTATTTGCAGAAGACGTGTTCCGATTGCAGCACCACTACTTTACATAATGCAGTTTTACTCAACAACTCTTACTTGGTAACATATTCAAATTTTACACGGTTTCACTTATTTTTGAAAAAGTTATATCGTTATTTCTGTGAATTTTCCTTAATTTTTGATAACCAAAGTAGAAATCAGAATTGTTCCCGGGACCTGTCCATCCGTTTCAGACTTCTCTGACCACTAGACAAGGTAACCGGCGATAGTCTCATTTAATTAACTTCAAAGCAAAATTAAATTCGGTAAAATCCACAGCAAAAATAAGTTTAAAGGTAGAAATGTTCAGCATATAGTATCTACAGACAGAAACTTTTTCTCTTCATTTATGATTAGCTCCATAGTATATCGGGCGAACAATCAATTCCCGTTAATTCTTTCTTATTTAACCCAGATGCGCCAGAAACTAGAACGAAACCACATTCCCATAAAAAGGCTCTTTTCATAATCCACCGGGATCCCTCATTTCTTATGCGTTTAACCCCAACCTAAATTAAGCCATTTAATGAAGCTTCGCCACAAAAGCCACTACCCATCCCCCAAGTTTTGTCTTCAGACTCCCATAAAATATCACTTACCATGAAAGAAACGCAGGAAAAAAAAACACTATCTCAGCAGCCCACCCTGATAAAGTTCTTAATATGAGGCCAGCCAAATACCTTAATGTTGCGCTTTCCCGGGATTAATGCAGCCATTACAGGTCTACAATACGCTGATCATAAATTTCAGTCCTCTGCATTAGTCAAAGAGGTGGAAGCAACGAAAGATAATGACTCCATTCTCTGTGTTTTCCCGCCATCACGGCAGGGGAGTGGAGAGAGAGGTCTTTACCTGGTGCTCTGGGTGAAGGTGTCATCAGTCACATGCAACCACTTTGTCCGTTTTAGTTTTCTAATTTTGTAGCTTTTGAAAAAAAAAAAAGAAACAACACCGCGTTGTTTCATTGTTAGGCAAAATTGAATTTGCATCAGGTGTTTTCTGAGCCAAAGTTTGGACTAGCTGGCATGGAAGTTTTAAACCTTTTCACAAATCTTATTTCCTCATTATAAAGCCCGTTTCAAGGTGATAAATAAATATATTTCTAATAAAACTACTATAAATAAACACCATTAAATTGATGTCTGCTTGTAAAAGTTTCCCTTATTTATTTATATTATATTTAAATTTAATAACTATAATATATTATGCCACACGTACTTGTATCTATGAATATCTTATTATTTTATGCAGATGTATGATTTTTTTTATCTATGTGAATTTCTGCACTATTAAAATCCAACTGCATGTAGGTATGTATTTCCGACTTGTCTGTTGAGTATCACGTAATCTTTATTAATGCCACGTCCTATTAGATTCAAAACGTCTTTACTCTAGGCGACATTTGGAAGTTTCATGTCACATTTGGGGCAAAATTTGTCTGAATTTTAGCATCTGAATCTTTAATTTTTCACCAAGCTCATAGACCCGAGAAATATACGACATTATTCCCACAGCAGGTGCCAAAGTTGGCGAATCTAGCCCAATGCGATGGCTAGTAAATTAATAAAAACTGATTCAGTAATTTACAGTCGAAGCTCGCCTTTTTAACATT
Organism: Uloborus plumipes; assembly: GCA_038373865.1. Classification (NCBI taxonomy): domain Eukaryota; kingdom Metazoa; phylum Arthropoda; class Arachnida; order Araneae; family Uloboridae; genus Uloborus; species Uloborus plumipes. Next base: position 63,828 of record JAXGGA010004251.1, on the reverse strand, counting down.
TGAATAATCGTGCTGAAATGAAACAGTTTGAAACCCTTTGAGGCAGGAAGCTGGCCACCCTAAACCAATGCGTTCCGATGACAGGTCACGGGAGGTCGTGGTGACCTCCGAAAATCTCTTTATTCGGCAAATTTTATCTGACGATTCCGCAAATTTGGAGTAAAACCTATAATATTACAATTTTTGAATGTACCTTTCCATTAGATGTACGTATGTGCGCATGGCTGCATTTTGTCATTCAGAAAAATTTGGAGTTTGATTTTTCGAATTGAGAATATCCCTCTTCCCAAACGTTTAATTTCGGGGAGCCCTAATGTGATTAGAAAAACACTTGTGCGCTTTACGCTATTTTAAAGTTTTCATGTTTTTATTTTCTTAAAAACCTAGTAGTTTAATGCAAATTCCATGCAATTTCTATCTCTTTTTCTCTTATTATTAGTCCAATGCGAGTACCGCTGTATTTCCTCATGGAGACTATATCAGGCCTACAAATTGATCTGCCTCTCTTAAACAAACAGTCACAATCTGAGTACTTATTCTTTTCCCAGATAAAACTGCCAATTCGTCCTTTTCTCAGCTACTCGTACTAAATCAATCCATAGAGCTCAAATTTTCTTTTAGAATAAAAAACGAAATTTCAAACTATTTTTGATTATACAACTCAGTTTTTGATTTCATAATCCTTTCTTCATCAGTTACAGAGGTCTAATCTCCGATATCACACTTCCACATTTGCAACGGCAGATTTGCAACGGGTTGCATAGTCTGCTCTCAAATCCTTCAACCTAATTTGAGAACCTTGTAAAGACAAATTCAATGATTGCCCGTTGCCCGTACTTATAATATCTCGGAGAGTGATTACTGATTACGTGGTATGCATTCGACCACCCCTTTTCGCAACAAGAACTTCTATGGCGTGACCACTTTCCACGCCCCCTCCTTTTCCCCAGAGTAAGCAATGCCCATGCACGGGGTTAAATGGATGAAGGGGGGCTGGATGTTGACTTTAGTGCACCAAGAAGGTGTGATTTATGAGGCGATTACTCGCATAACGCTCTCCCAAAATTGGTGAATTAAAATGGTCTTGTGTTCGCTGTATATAAAATGGTCATTGGTTATGAGTGACTCAGTGCAGGGGGTATGCCATGGTAATATATCTCCTTGTTTAATGTGCTTTCAATTCCATTGCCGTAATAAAAGGATTTCTAGTACATGCCTTCAGATGCTGTCGAGTTGCGACAGAAACGTTAAGTATTAACCCTAAAGTGGATGACTATTATTTTATCAAAAGAAAAATTTGTGTGATTCTAGTAGAACTGTATGATATTGGAAGTAAAAAAGTGACATGCAGTAAAAATTTTCAATTATAAAGAAACTGAAAACAAGTTAATAAATAGCATATAACATTTCTCACAAACTTAAGCAATGACAACCCAGCAGAAAGAAAGTTCACTCAAGTGACAAATGTTTTCGTAAAGAAAATTTTTTGAAAGGAAAACCACTTTGATATATCATGTCATAAAAGTTAAGGAATATTCCCTTAAATATTTCTTTTATCAGCCGAGAAACAAAGTCACCGAGCAATAGAAACGCTAAAAAGAAGAAATTTTAAAGATTAAATCTAATGTTTCTTCGGAAAGTCATTTCACAGTCAAAATTTATAAGTAAGGAAAAACCTATTGAAACAGATTAACAAAAACATAAACTTGAAGCACGGTATAAAGGCTATTAAGTTAAAAGCCCTGGGCTTAATTTAAATAATGGTCCATTTAAAAGAGTTGGAGAATGAGAGAGGCAATCAAATTTTCTTTCCGTATTTTTCAGAGGACTTTCATTCTTTGAAAACTCCGAGCCAAGAAAACTTTGATTCTCTAACAAACCCTGAGTGATTAAACCAATATCAGTCAATGAATTCATTTTATGAGAGCTTTTATAAATTTTGAGATGGCAGCACTTTGCGAACTTTTTTACGCTTTTGGAACCTGGAAACGGAAAGTATTTTTCTTCGCAAGCTTTAAAGTGCGGTGAACTCAGATTTCCAATTAAAGGGAAATTAAAAATATTCACAAGGAAAAAAAAGACAATTCAGAAGTAAGTTGGAAACAACAGAAAAAAAATCTTAATTTTGTGATTGAAATTTCAAGATTGCCGATAGAGTTTCAGTACGCTAAAGCATAAACATTAAAAATTTTGTTTTTGAAAATCTTTGCTTGAAAGCCTTATTTTCTTTCATTTTAAAAAATATTATGAGATCGAAGGAACTTAATTTAGTTGCAAGTTGTTCTCTCGTTAATACTTCAAAATAAGAACAAAACTGGAGTGCTTAGAAATAAATCAAGCATTTAAACTATTCATTGAATTAATAGATTGAAAAACTAACAATAAATATGAAAGTCCATTTAATTTAATTGACGAAAGATATTTCAAAGAGCACTAACATATTTTTATCTCACAAAAGAACTTCTAAATTTGTGAAGTAAGTCTTATTAACTGTTTTGAAAGAATATTTCAGTTTGTAAATTATGAATATGAAAAAAATAATTATGTTTGTTTTTTCATGAACAAAATATTCTTTTAAGACGTGCTGAATTATTAAGGCATGTAATTTTTGCTACGCTCAACTTCCTGCAAACAAATATTACTAACAGTAAAAAACATTTGCATGACATTTTGGTAATCAGTTTTGGTAAACTTTTCTAAACAAATAAAATTGAGTTGCATAATAACGCATAAATATTTTCTCGACGTGCTTGAGGATGAAATTGTTTCGTCAAATTTCAAATATTATTTCAAATTTTGGAACATATCTTTAGAATTAAACATTGATCCTTTATAAAGAAATATTTTATTATGGTTTATTCATTTACCCTAAATAAAAAAAGAAATTAAATCTATTTATTTATATATTTTTATTTTAAACTTGTAGTTCTATTCAAAAGAGCTTTAAGTACAGTTATGCAATATTATTCATCAATTTCCTTATTATTTAACGTTGTGTTTTATTTGAGTGAAATGATATTGCTATGAACGAATGTTGCTTATTAAATAATGAGACTAACTTTATTTCCGAGAAAGCACTCATTGGAATGTTAATTTCTGTGGTATAAAACAAGTTTGCTGTCTGTGTTAACAAAAGCTACCGTAAAACGGGGTAAATCAGTACACTTTTCATTCCTTCCGCTGATAGTGGCAAATTGGAACGCATGATCAAATTTTTAATTTTTTTTCAATTTAACCAGTAATAGGTCTAACTCTCAATAAAGTCTTCGGTTGCTTGATTAGTGTTTAAAGGTTTCCTATGAGTTGAAAATTTAAATAAATTGGGAAACGAATAAAGTAAGAAAACAGAAAAAAATACTTTAACAGAAACATTTTTGTGAAATGTGATTCAAATTAAGGGAATTTTTGCTGTTTTTACTATCAAAAACGCAAAAGCAAGCCATTATACTTTTTCAGATATGACCATAGCCATCAGAAATGACAAAGTCTTTGTCGAACTTTTTCAGACATGACAAAGAAACAGCATATGAACCAGCATTGCATCAAAACGTAATTCTGCACATGACTAGTGCCCATTATTCACACTGTCGTGCAAATGTGCTATGAACAATAGCCAATTCCACCTCAACAGCGCATAGTTATGCATGGCGTGGGAGAACCACGAAAATTCCGATTAACTTGGCGATTTTGGAAATCCTGAATTGACAAAGAGAACAATAACCTCATTCAGGCAGGACGCCTTTACACTTCTTTACTTTCTCACAGATCCGACCGAAACGCAATGTGGCGACACCTTTTCCAAGGAAACTGTAAGAATGCATAATGCATTAGCTCCACTTTCCCCCCATTACGCATCCAAATAAATGTCTTCTCTCCGCTCGGCGAATGTCCTTTAAGTTTGCATTTCCGACAAGACTTAGCAATATTTTCCCCTGATTAAGAGGCACGAATATTTTTACCCGCACATACACCACACCACATCTTGACTTATACGCCGCGAACAAAGCTGAGGCCGACTAATTCTCCGTGATTCAAACCATTAAGAATATGCACCGCCCCGCATACATAATATAACTAATTCTTGGAGAGGTAAAGGGGTAGAGAGAGGGACGGTTGTTATTCTATTTATTTGGAAAAGATGCCCCGTGGTTTGTGTGTTGTGGAATACTGCTTTAGCTCTTCATGTGGGCGATATGTTTTCCGACTTTCGGGATATGTCTGGAGCAGCAATGCGGAATGTCGAGTAAAGTTGAGAAGATATCACTTTTGCTGCTATGTCCGATCTTCCTTCCAGAAAACTTTAATAAACTTCTTTGAGAATTCAAATAATTTTCTCTGCAGTTATGTGTATATCCAAGCCTTAGTTTATTCTGAGGCATATTCATATCTTATTCAAAGGTATACATAATCTCACTTTAATTTATATACTTTTCTATTAACTTGAATATTTGCCTTTATTGTACGTTTCTTAGCACCTCATTTATGTATTTTCACGATAAGTTTTTTGATAGTTTCACATCTAATCCGACTTTATTTTACTCATAGGATATTTAAGTCACATCATCAAAACTTTTAAGAAGAACACTATTATTGCAATGTAAAATACAATACTCTCGAAACTAACTTTACACACAGAAGAATTTCGGTTAAACTCTAAATCAATACGCATTCATATATATTTCAGTAGAATTTTCAGGTGTCTTGGTGATTCAGAGGTAGACGCTTCGCCTCGAAAACGAAACCCTTTTCTGTGATTTAATCCTTTTCTATGTTTAAAAAAGTAAATTTCTGATTGTCAGAGGGGGAGATATCCTCAAATTCACACCCCTGGATATGCCACTGAAAGTATATTAATCTAGAGCAAAGCTCTACCACTTTCCCCTAGGTCTGTTGGTTACATGGTTTATGTTAGCACCAGTTATGTAAACGTAAACTGTTTTGCCAGTATTTTAGCAAGAAATAGCATTAAATTCAAAGTTTGAGTAATCAAAAATTACACACTTTAAAAGTTTCGGAATGGACCACTATTGTGGGCAATGAGCAATGCAAAACAGTTCTATTTTTCCACTAGTAACAAATTATAATTCTTTATATTGCTACAAACTTTCAATTTCATGCCTCTCATGTACTCAAAGATATTTTTCTCGTTATAATAACTCAGCGCACGCTTTCTATGACATTCACATAGTTCATGAAAACGTGATCCTGAAACTGAATAAAACAATTTGGCACTTTTCGAAAAGCATTATCTATGTTTTGAAAATACGAATGCAAATTCAGCACCAGAATCCATTAAGTTGGAAAAAGCGGACAATAAGAAACAGGAGAGCATGCACAGGAAAAAAAGAAAGTGTTATTTTATAAACGAATGGGCCCCTTTCCAGTTACTTACTTTTAGTAGATTTATACCACTGGGCCGAAACATGCTCTGGCATGTGGACAAAAATTCCCAAACCAACTGGAGAAATGCCAAGCCCGCAACGATCCCGGTTGGGCACATTACTTACCCCGTTCCCTGGGGTAAGGTTCGAACATCCACAGACGACAATGGTACACAGGACACGCAAGAGACGTGCCACATACATATTAAAACCTATAGTATACCCCCAACGGTCTTCGGAGTTATTTATTGGGTTGAAGTTGAAAGTGGATTAAGTATTGAATTGAATTTGGCTGATTATAGTCTTGGTGGGAGATTGAAGCCAGTTCAAAATCTGCTCCATTAGTCCTAGAACTGTAGGAATTGGTAGTTTTTTTAATTCCTCCTAGTATTTAAATACAGTAGCAAGGATTTCATAAAATACTTCATAGAAAGACCGCTAAAACGTTTACAACATCTTTAAATCAGAAAGCTGTAGAAGTTAATGTTGACTTACTATAAAGGTATGTGGTGCAATTGCCTCGAGAAATTGCACATATTCATAAAAACATACGACAACACAAGAAATATTGACAGCATACGGAAATGAAATAGCACCTACGGCTCCAGTGGGAATTGAACCCACTACTTTTGATATTCTAAGCGCGAAAATTTTTTACCTCAGATCCACGCATGTCCCTGTAGAAGTTTACAAGTAGTTACTGTAACCGGAATCGAATTTCAAATCTCTTAGTAACTAAGTTCTTCAAAGGCTCTCTGATCATAGTTGCTCTCATTTGTACCATTGGTTTATTTTTGATATAGAATTTATTATTTACCTTTAAAATATTATTAGTTGAATTGAAAAAAAAAGTAAACAATAAACAGTAATGATAACTGCAAAATTATGTTGAGTTGTTCTTTTGCAATAAGCAACGCATTAATAATTCACGCACTTATGCACTTTCAATCACAGTATACTATTCTAAAATAATTTTGAACTATTGTCCCAATTAGTTGAGTTTTTTGAAATAGTATTTCTTTATGCTTCTATATGGGAAACTGAATTAATCTATTGCTGCGTTCATTGATTCAAACATTTAATGAAAAATTTATAAAACTGATAAGTTCAAAAAAATCTTTTACTCCTTATACACCTGGAGTTTGATCAACATTATTGAAAACAAAAAACAAAAACTTTCGGATTTTTTTTCTGACGTTTTACTGAGGGGGGATGGAATGTTTGTAAAATCCATAATATTACCTTTCGAGATTATTCCAGACTTCCAAAAAATCTAATGGGTTAATTATTATTTTTAAAAATGCTAGCATGAATTGATTTTTGGGTGAAGGACACTGTCGCATGCTTGTACTCTTGGTATTAAGTGGAGGGTCCTGGAAGTCAATACACTTACCTATAAATTGACATAGTTTTTTTTTTTTTTTTTAGTATATAACCGTTTGCCCTCCCCTTTGACAGTTGAAATGACGGCCTGCACTACTCATCCTTTGCATTCTCTTCGTTTTGAAATAAAACTGAATTGCTAAAACATAAATTAATTGGTTTTAGTAACAAATCGCCAAGGTAACATCTAAGGCCTCTTTCTACTGATCCGTATCATTCGATATACAAAAGAACTGACTGCTGCAGTAGCAAGTGCTGCAAAAATTTCTTCCCATTTCCGCAGCCTGATAAAGAAAGTGGGGAAAGAGAAAGAGTTCTGTGAGTGGGGTCAGAACGTGGGGTCGCTCTGTGAAATGAGATCCTTATCGTGTCCATCAGGGTTAGGAGCCCCAAGGAGGCGATAACCTTATCAGCGTCAGCCCCTGGCGGCACCGCCCTGCAGGTTAACTGCCCAGAATAGAGAATGGAATCTGATCTGAAAGAAGAAGGGGTCGCACTAAATGAGACATTTGAATCATTGAGCTGCGGTCAGATAACAATGTTAATTAACTTGAGTGAATGCTCTTATTTCAAGAAAATGAATTGCAACTTGTGTATTTTTTGTTTAAAAGAAATATGGATGCATAGAAATGACGTAGTTGTATCTGGCAAAGTACGTGAGGGGCATATTCTTCAATGCCTTTCTGGCTTGGTATCAGTAGTGTACGAACCATATAAATCCATTATTGTCTAGGGCAGATGACAGCGTCAGTAACATGTTTGCAACTTTTTGTGAATTTGTACATTTTTAATCGTTGCTTATTTTTATTTGTATTTTAGATTGTCCCCATAAATTAACTAGAAAACATTGATAAGCATTTATATATTATAGTGATGGCCCGTTCACCTTTTAGAGTAGGAAATATCTTTCTGTCGTCCTGCTAACATAGCTGGAAAACTGATAAAAGAATTATGTCAGCAGGTGCTGGGAGGAGGGAGATTTTGTGTTTGCTTACAATATACATTGACCGATACTTATAATATTGAAGCATCTTTACTTGAAATTTTTCTCTTCTTTTTCAAGACTTATAAACTATTCAGCGAAATAAGTAAACATAGCGTCGTATAACGTAATACATTTTATAACCATTTTTTCAAAACAAGAGACACTTACTTTCATTACATATACGCTACTTAAAAACAAACCATTTTTTTTGGTGAGTGACGTTGTTGAAACGTTATTTTTTTTCTTTGAAATGCACAAAATAGAAGCAAAAGGAAAAAATATATGTAATATAATCAGGCCTTTGCAATTGGTAATCGCCTCCTCCGTCGGCACTTTGCAAGGAAAAAGATGTCTTTGTAAGTGTAGTGCTTTAATTCTTAAGAAACAGCCTCAAAATCAATCATGCGTCAGTAATTTATGAATCATGATTTGCTGTAGACATATTGAAAAATTAAAATTCTAGAATTTTTAGTAGAATAGGAGAAATTTGAGGCACTTATATATTACATCGCTGGTATCGTGCTACTTCGATCACCTACTAGCAAAAAACTCGTTAGAAAATATGATTTTTATACATGTAAAAGAAATAAAAAAAAATCCAAGCAATAGTAATTTTGACTTCAAGAAAAATAAATTTGTGATCTGTGACCAACAATTTTTCTTTGTTTCACGTAATAGTCACGTGTTTTCAGCATGCATTTTTAAACCCAAGTTGTTTGTCCAATATACTCAATATCGCATTTGCAGTTAATGTAATAAATACCCAAATAATAAAATGATTAAACAAGAATCAAATTTGCAGTCGATGTTATTAGAAACTTAGATCTAATCGTCGAACATAATTTTTTGCTATTATAAAAATACTACAATCGGCGTATTTTTATTTAAAGGAAAAACGGGTATTTGTTTGAGTATTCCACTTTTTAAAACTCATTCAGCCTCTCCATGAAGAGGCTGAAACTTGCTTTATTATATTCTTATAATTGTTGAAGTGTAATTAACAGCATTTTGATTATTAAGTCCCGATTAATGTTTCCTAATCTTATAATCATTGCTTAAACGATAGTCAACGTATTTTTTTTTTAATGCAAAACAGGACAAATGAATAGTTAGTGTTGTTAAGAGCTTAAGAGTAACACTCAAAGGCTTCATGTAAAGATATTTCTCTCAGTTTCAGTGCTGAGTGGCAGCCATGGATCAGTACCGCCAGCAACAGCACTCATCTCGTATGCGAAACACGCAGAGGGATGCTGAAGACAGATCCTTCGTGGGGAATCCATCTGTGGAAACGAGGGTACTTCCGGAAGAACCGAACGTCTACGAATCTTTCGATGACAGACGAAGATCTTACGACGACCCTTACCATCGATCAAGAGGTCAGTGTATCATTTGTACTTTATCATCTGCCTTAAAGAATACGTTTTGTAACATTTTTGGCCTAGTTTATAACAAAAAGTTATTGACATTACGACCGTTCCGTCCGAACGAAGTGGTTTTTCGGACGTGACTGATGGAGGTAAAAAAATTCGAGCATTCGCAGTAGCTCTGTCGAAAGTCACGTGACGGTATTCCCCCACTAATTATAAGGAGCGCGCACCTAGCGAGAGCCAATGAAATCGTTACCAAAAAATCGGACTACTGTTGGTGCCGATGATATCAAGCATTCTAAAACGGTGACGGAAGCCGATGATTTGGCGTGCTGTCATGGCAACGGATTTTGAAAATAAGTATCGCAGCGAAAAATTCGGTTCGGATGGCCGTAATGGTAGTTATGTGAATAGCGCTTTAGTTATCAAGACAATTAGGAACAAGTAAGGAACGTGACAATTCAACATTTTTATACCACAACAGTGACCTTTAGCTGCCAGATACCAGTTGAAAAAATTTAAAACTCTTTCTTCAAGCATCAATTTTATGTTTGCCCAATTCAGTTATTGGTAACAGCATTCTTCTGTACACAACATTTTGATTACAGAATATTGTGATTTCGGATTTTTTTTTCATCTGTAAATAACGTAATTGGTGTTTTTAGGGGTATATATGGTTTTCGTTATAGCCAATGATGGTTGCTGTTTGAAATGATACAATATATCTACAGTTTTTAATTACAGATCAAACAATTAAAAAAATAATAATAGTTATAATTGTCTACATTGGATATCATTCTTTTACTTCGCAACATTATTGAATCGGTAGGTATGTATTAAGAACGAAATTCCGCCATCGTTCTACAATTAAATAAAAATGTAGCTACTCGCGCATAACTAAACTAAAAGTTGTTACAACTTGCAACAACAACTACGAAAATATTGAAAAATGGAGTTTTTTGTTATAGTTTCAACAGATTTTCTTCCGGGTTTCTGAAAATGATAGCTTAAATCATTAAATTACTTAGAAGAAGAAGAAATCAAAATAGTTTAACTAAGAGATTTAATGAGTATTAGTCAACTTGCCTCAGCTAATAATTTATCTTGCAAATTTCAAAGCATTGTCTAAAACACAGAAAGTTAAACTGAGACCTTCAGAGAAATAGGTTGTTATTAGACATCGTATTAGGCAGGTAAGATACTAGGATAATATCTGTTTTCTAGCATAGTATACTAGCAATATCTATTTCTAGCATACTTAACAGGGGTAGAACAACCAAGATTTTTTGTTTATGAAAATATGTATGTATATCTTGGGTGTATATTTGGTACTTTAAAAAGTTTGTTATCACCATTTGTTCGTGACTACTATTTTATGTGCGTTCATAATTCTAGGAACTTGACTTACTTCTGTTAAACTCTTAAAGATTTCAACATATTAAAAGAATAAGGTCAAGAAATCAGTATTATTGTTTTAAAAGTATTCAAGTATTTATTGTTTTATTTTTAAAAGGTAAAAAAAAATTCATTTTCTAGCAACGTTAACTTAACTGTCGTAAGGATACTAATGGTTATACTTTAAATTTCTTCTGCAAATGAAAAAAATACTGCTGCTTGAATCAATTCCAATAAAACAATATATATACTTTTTTTAAACGTACATTACGGAAAATATATAAACTGACAACATGGAGAAAGAATATTCTTTTTTTTAATCTATTTATTTATTTATTTATTTATTTCGTTGCTTATTTTTTCTCAGAATTTTGACAGTAAATTGGCTTAAACGCTTTATGAAATAGTTTCTTCACGTTACGAAATATTTGAATCAAAGCAATTTAACTTTCTTTTTTAAAGGTTCGTTTTGGTTCCATTTTAAAAGATAAAGAATACGTAGGAGAAATAAATTACCTCTTAAAACCTTAAAAATTCTCTATTAAGATATCCCCTGAGAAAAATTTGACATTTCCTGAATTATATAAACCATAAAGTATGATATAATATGTATTCGAAAAAAGTAACAGTCAAGAATAAACATGCGAATATTTAAAATATCTTCTCTTAAAAAGGGAAGGAAAAAAAAACCTAATTTCTTTTTCTTCTGACGCAGTAAAAAATGGCTAATGCAATGAAATTATTAAGTGAAGGCTTGGTGATATGTATGTATCTACGGAATGCAAAGGTCATTTGTTATTTTACGTCAAGCGTTCGCTTTTACGAATGAAAATGAAAAAAGAAAACAAACATTAGGAAGGAAAAGGCCCTATTCCGCTCGCTTATTTTGTTAGAAACAGAAAAAGTGATAGAATTTGAAAATAAAATAAAATTAAAAGCACGAAGAATTATAATTTTTTTTAGATGCTATGTTTTTTTGCTCCCGTAAGTCCTTTCAAAGCAAAAAGAAAGAAGCTTTTCCTGTCTTTTAAGAAAAACGGCGCAAGTTAATTTAAATAACTTTGAAGAGTGTTGAAATAATCTGTTCCAAGCAAAATAGGTTTATTAAAATTTATTTGTGTGTTAATAACATTAACATTAATTTGACGTTAGTTTTTAATTTATTCAGCACTGATAATGTATTTAACGCATAAAAATGATTTCCAATGGGTACGGTTTTTTTTTCTTTTGAAAGTAAAAGAATTAAAGCATTAGTAAAAACGTAAAAAGCTTTTTTTTTATCATTAAAATATTTACTGCTAAAAAGCATTAGTATTCGTAATTATTTTTTTTTTTTTTTTGTTAAAAGTGCTTTTATTTCAAAACTTTCACTGCGAATTAAGAAAAGTAGAAAAAGAAAGTCAAAGTTAATGACGAAAGGCAACGAATTCACGAGACAGTATAATTTTAATTAGAGACTGTAAGTAAAATTTTAAATATGTATAATTTAAAAACAAATATTTTTTAATTTTCAAAAGTTGTGAAAAGATTTCCTTTTCTGTGAAAGTCATCACTTTTTCCTAATTTTCTTACAGAATACGTCTAAATTTTCCTGGCAACAATAAAAAAAATTTCATCACGTTTAATGAAACGACAATAGAGATCCTGCAAACTGCTTTTTTAACTGATATAATTTTTTTTATGATTCTTTCCTTAAATTTTACTACACAATGACTCCCCTCCCCCCTCATAGTCTTGTATTCAATTTCAACTTCTGACGAGTCTTCTGGAAAAACAAAGCCTCATCCATAAAACACTTAAAAAATCAGCTCACATCAACACGACCAGCAAAAAGCAATAGCAGCAAAATAAAATAACACTATCTAATTATTTCCTTACGAATATTACATCTCCCGAAATTATGAATAAGAATCTTTTCCTTCTCATCAGCGAATCATGTATTCATAAAAACATTCATATAAATTCATTCAGAAATTTCTCATTATCTCTCGCTGTGCTGCAAAAATGCTAATTCGATGTAGATTCTTAAATCTGTAACGATTTGATAATAGACAAGTTCTCAAATTAATTTTACATTTACTCTCCGGTATTCATGCAATTCCGGACTAATGAATTCGTCTCGAAAGAATATTTTAATATTTAAGTTGCATAAATTATCGGAAACGAATACTTCATTACGGGCTGCGAGATTTCTGGGAAAGGGATTGCATAAATCCAAAAGAATTTTTCTTAAAGATCATCAATATTATTCTATTATTTTTACCTGTATCTGTAATAAATAAATAAAATTAAGTGTGTACGTGTTTGTTTATAAAATTCTGGAATGTGTAAACTGGTGACGACAGACAAAACTTATTGAGTTCCCTTACCGTTTTGTAGTCGTGTGATCAATCTTTTACTGAGAACAATTTTTAGATACCCTGCTTTAAACAATTATTCCTCTGTTCTTACAAAGCACGCTTTTTAAAGCAAGATATTAGTAAATAATTTTTTTGAACTTTTTATTTTATTCACTGGATTTAAAAAAAAACAAACAGCTGTCTTTTAATTACGAGCTTATATATTTATTCTCAATTTTTTTATCATAACCAGTTTTTAAGATTTTTCCCAACCAATAGAAGGTGGTTTAACGTAGTTCATATCCTTATTTGGCTATATTTGTTCGTTACAAAGAAAAACAAATCTGTCTCCGGAAAAAAATAAATTTGTTGTTTTTTCCTCCATAACTTCACAGGTTTAACTGCTTCGAATGATTTTTTAAATTGATACAAGGGGCTCTTAGCAGGGGCAATCTTCGACCAAATTTTTATTGAGAAAATTATGTGCGGAAAATCAGCCGTTGTGGGGTGAACAAACGAACGTTAATCTTCATTAGTGTGAATATGTCTACAGTGAAACGTTAATGGTAGGATTTGAACAAAAATTGTTATGTAGATAGACCCTGATAAAACTATTTCACTCATTTATAAAAGGCTTTCTTTCAATTTCTTTAACTATGTGCCTGGCTTTTCTGCTTTGAAAAGTATTTCTAAGATACCCATTGATTCCTCTTTCATAGAGTATTTCTGTTCCAGGCAGAGATATTCACTATTTATGATGTACCATTGTAATGTGCTTTCTTCGCCATTTTAAAAGATGATGCTATATTTTTCTTCACAACAGCAAGCATATTTTTTAGGGCCGTGGTAGCCCGATCGGTAAGGCGTCAGACTCGTAACCGGAGGGTCCCGGGTTCGATCCTAGTCGATCAAAGATCCACTTTCATTGCTAGTGGTGGCTGGAATATGTTGAATAAGTGTCGTGGGCACAAAGTCCTCGAAGTGAGACGATACCTGTGGGGGTACTGGACCAGAGTTTTGCTCGGCCCTTGGTCTGAATCAAAAGAACAGAGCGCTCTTCAGTGCCCCATCTCTGTTAAACAACGAGTTGTAGAACGTACGGGGGACCCTGGAGTATAAAGTGTAAAGCAAGCATACTTTTACTCTATTTTGTGCAGTCTATGAACTATATAACATCTAAGACCATCATACATTTTTATTCGTGACGTTTGCCCTCCCGAATAATCTATAAATAAATACCCTTCTAAGAAAAACTTCTCCATTTTCAAAAAGCTAACTCCTGTCCTATTAAAGACATGTAACCTTTTGGAAACATTTAAGTAAAAATTAATGCAGCCCATTATTATCTTTCAAAAACACGTAATTTTTGGCTCTAGTCTTTACTCGTTTAGCATCACCCAGAGTCCCCCAAATATGTCACGGACCCTAATAATAATTCCAAATATTTTTTTAAGTATTAAAAAGCAAAATACATACCAATACATTTTTACAGTACGGTTTAAATTCACCTTAATAAAAAAAAAATCTTTCACACGATAATCTCTAGATTTCTTATTTACAAAAAAATATTCCCCAGCTTATTATTTTCTAAACCATAGTCACTTGATTACTCTAAATTATTCTGAACAAAAACATAATGTATATGAGTACTTCATAAGATGCTTCATTAATTCATATTGTTTAAAACTACTTTCAGGTGTAGCGTATTTAGCGAATATTTAAATTTACATCGTCAAATAGCGTAATTAAAGAAATGAGGTAACTTCTAACACAAAGCTTTTTAATGAAGATTTTATTAAATTTATTTTATGAAACTGCCTTTTTTTTTGTTGCTTAAGCCACGTTATTTATAAAAGATTCTTTGTTTCATAATATGAAGTTTTTAAATTTTAACATTTTTCAAAACTTCTTTATAATTGCTTTTTTATATTAACTTTAGAAAATATGTTTATTTTTTAATCTCTCTTTAAAACGGATAAGAAATAAAAGGAAATGTGGAGAAAAAATCTTTTAATTATCTATTCAGCGCACTACTCCTGGAATGAAATGATTTTCATAATGAAAGCTTTATAAAGAGATTACGAAAACAAAAACATTTTGGTCGCGCTTTATGTATAAGAGCGTCTTGTATAAATACCGCTGGTTATTATTTACTAAAACTTAAAACGTAAGAATATGTCTAGAATTGCATATATTATCATGCGTTATCTAATAAAAAGGTTATTTTAGTATCCTACTTTACACTAAAAAACCATAAAAATTCCTAGAAAATAATGTGCAACTAATGTGCCCAAATTTTGTCAGTTACATATTTAGTACAAAAAAAGAAAGTTTTCCGCTGAAAAGCAGTAGCATTCTTGAAATTAAGGCAGAATCTCCCAGGAGAATTTAAAAACTTTCCCAATAGAAGCGAGAAACTTTTTGTAATGAATCAAGAACCTTCTTAGAACACTTTCTCGCAAGAGCTTGCCACCCCCTTTGACTTACCAACAAAGCTGCTATAGAGGTTCAACAAATATGACCAAAGCTAAAGAAAAGCTGTAAGCAAATAGTAAGATGCTTATTTGCTTGCACAGCTATTTCCCAGAGACTGCAGTTCTTCCCCATTAGAGTTTTAGCCAATGCGGACGGTCCATGATTGTCTTGTAGGTAAAATCCATATAAATAAAACAAAGAATATGTCTGTGTACCTTATACAAATCCAGAGTTTACGCCGTATCTGGACGAAATTCGGCAGGGAGATACTTGGGCACCCAGGAAGGATCATAAGGTTGGTTTTGAGCGGGAAAAAAGTACTGATCCGCTCGAATTTCGAATAAAGGACTTAAAAATGGCTCTATCTAGCGAAATACTTATCGAATCTTCTTGATCTTAGTCTCATTCGAAAGAACGCAAAAATACCTTTGAGGAAAGTCTCCTTTCGAGAGTTTTCACTAATCGCTTTCTCCACCCTGAAAAAAGATACAGGCATTTTTAAATTTGGAAAAAAATATTCATTTCAAATTGGATTTATAAAAATCGTCTGCACAAGCATGAAAGAAATTAAATAGGGTGAAATAAATTATGAATGAGAAAAAGCTGTTGCCATTTTTTTCTTGAACATAAACAAATAAAATTCTGCCTTTTGCTTTAGGCTTTTCCTGTAACGGTCGGATTTAAAAAATGTTTGGCGATTAATAAATTCTTCGTACTGCTTTCTAGCAAATTATTGACTTTAATTTAATCGGGACTTTTAGACACACGCGTCACTTGACATGACATTTTTCCCCAAGATAGATCCCGTGCAGAGCCGGGCCAAGTAGCTAGTAATAAATAAATGAATGTAATAATAAGTAAATGTAGTTTTGTGCAACAAAAGGGGGCATGAATAATAATAATAAGGAATTAAAATAGATTTAATCATTTTTTTATAAATATTAATTGAAGTAAGGCTTTTTTTAAGTTGACTATTTTTAAGATTGTTACTCAACATGTGTCTGTTAGTTTCTCCTCCCAACCCTAAAGAATGAGGCCTTTTTTTCGTATTCAGTTACTGTGTGCACGGTTTCTGCATACAACTATTACATACATTTTATAATTTTCTTTTAAAATCTCATACCTTTTCGATTTAATAGAAATTTCAGGATTATTATACATTGATTTTTTTTTTGTAATTTAAGAATCGCTTGAAGAAATGCGAACTATTGTAATTTTATTTTTCTATTTCGTATTAGTCTACATATCTATCATCTACACAATTTTGAACACATCTCGAGTGTCAATACTTTTCTTAACACCATAACTTTATCATCTTGCTTTAAGATTACTTTGTGATTTTCTTAAACATGAAAACCTGCATCAGATGGCTTCTAATAATAAAAAAGTTTATACTTAAATGAAAGTGTCTACAGACAACGATGTACAAATTAAATATCTGAATTTTACTGCCTAGTCACCAACAAAACATAATTACATTAATAATGATAAAAAAAATTGATTTACAGAATTCGAATGAAATTTGAAAACATTTAAAACAAATATGAAAAAAAAAAAAAAAAACCCTTATCGCTTATAAAATGAAAAACACTATTACACCATCCAGTTAATTTTAATTAGAATAAAAGTCGATGAAGAAATGTAAAATAAAAACCATAACTATTTGGCACGGGACATTTATCTTTTGCTAATTAATACATAATCAATAATCCACCAATTTCCTTATCGGTGCATCTCTAACTAGCATAATAGCATTTTATACAAATATTTGATTGCAGGAGAAAGTGTAAATTGGGGATGTTTGGAAAATATCATTTTAATTACTCCATAAAGAACATTGTGTTTTGGGAGCTTAATGTACATAAGACCGTTTCATTCGATGTTCAATAAAGTATGTCGGATAAAAAACAAGTTGCATTAAATTTATTTATTTTTAATTTATTTTTAAAACTGCAACGAAGTTCATAAATGTTCTGTGAACAATTCAGCTATTAATTTATCATAAATATACCCTTTTGATAAAAATTTGTGCACGCAATTAATCTAACATATTAATGTCTTAACTTGCAGTAAAGTATTGGAGTTCAGGAAGCAGTATAAACTGGAGATGTTTTGAAAATATTATCTTAACTGCCCTACAAAGAATATTGTGTTTTGTCAGATTTACACATATCAACTTGTTTCATCTGACCTCTAATAAATAAGGTCGGATAAACAAGACTTATATTTTATCTATCTTTGAAATATTGTTTTTAAAAAGTCTGAAAATATTTTGCGAACAATTTCGCTATTAATTCTCTATAAATATAACTTTCAATAAAAATGACAAAATATGTTTTATCAACATACTAATACCTTAACTTGTAGTAAAGAAGGGATAGCAGGAGGCAGTATAAATGGGAGATATTTCGAAAATATTATCTTAACAACTCCATAAAGCTTATTACATTTTGCGAGGTTAACAGCATGTGAGTTAGTTTCATCCGACCCTTAATGAATGAGAGATCTGTTAGCAAACTTCGGCTCCCATAATAGCTCAACATTATCATAACCAACATCAGCGCTGTACACAGATGCCTGATGATGCCCAAATACATCATTTCTTTTATTGAAACCTCTTTCCTCCTAATACTGTTATACGTGCTTCACCATCAGAAACAGAAAGGGAAAGTAGGTGTATGGGGAAAGAAAAAAAGAAAAGTTTTTGTGATAGGCACGCTTTCTTCTTCTTCTCCATCGGCAGGGAAAAAAACTATCCAGTTGGGGAAACCGTACCTAGATCACTTGGTGCAAGAAATTGTCATCGATCGCTGCTTTTGTGCCTGCACCAAATTGTTTTATGTGCAGCGTTCTTTTACGGTTATCCTTCTAAGTTTCTTTTTCGATTCGGCAATTGATTAGATTTTGTTAAATGAGGAGCGGTTCGTTACGGTGGGCGACACAGTGATAGGATTTTACGCAAAGAGGCAGACAGGCTGACATGTTGAATTGCTGTAGCGAAGAAGTGGTGTTAATGTTTTGTCGCTTGGATTTCTCATTTTGGGAGAAAGAAAGATGGTATTTGTTCTTTTTGTTTGCACACTTAAATAAAGCTGTCGGTATTTCGGTATTTCCAATATAAATTATTTATGTTTTACGGCTTTTTTTTTTTTTTTTTTTTTTTTTTCAATATATTAAAAAAGATTTCATTCTGTAAAGTGAGAGAAATTCAAAATAAATGAAGGATTTATTTTGAATGAAAATTTATCCATGTGTTCAAAAATTCTCTCTCATTTCTCATTTTGGGAGACAGAAAGATGGTATGCGTTCTTAATGTTTGCCCAATATAAACTATCTATATTTTATGGCTTTTTTTTCAATTTATTAAAAACGATTTGATAGTGTAAAGTGTTTTAATGAAGCATTTATTTTGAATGAAAATTCAAGCATGTGTTCCGAAAATTCTCGCTCATTTCTCATTTTGGGAAATGGAAAGATGGTACTCGTTCTTTTTGTTTGCACAAATTGACAAAATTAGCAGGATTCGTAATATATAGTATTTATGTTTTCTGGCTTTTTTTTTTTCAATTTATTAAAAAAATACTTCATGCTGTAAAGTGATTTAATGAAACATTTCTTGTAAATGAAAATTCGTGCATGTGTTTCAAAAATTCTCTCGCATTTCTCATTTTGCGAAAAGAAATATTTCATTTGTTATTTTTGTTTGCACACTTAAATAAAGTCGCCATGGTTCCTGAATTTTTATTGTTAATGTTTGGTCACAAAACAAAAATTATTTTCAAATTTATTTCAAAAAAAAAATATGCTGTCAGAAGTAATTAAATGAAGCGTGTTTAAAAAAGTAAGTTGTATGCATGTGTTTCAAAAATTAAAAAGATTAATAATCTCCCGATTAATTTACAATAATGTTGTTCCACAACGGAAGTAGCAAAACCAACCTCAAAAATGCATTCTAAGCACAGTCAAGCCTCGCTTAAGCGAACTCAAAAGGACCGATGAAAGCAATTCGTTTTAGCCGTAGTTTGTCTTATTCAAGTAACAATCAGCAGTAAACAATAGGACTGGGATCTCAAAAGTAGTTCGTCTTAGCAGCAACTCGTTCTAAGCGTGTTCGAAATAACGAGGTTCATCTGCATCTGATTACGTGCTGACATTTTTCACTTTTGTTTTTGTTAAGAAATATAGCTCCAAAATAAAATAATTCCATTTAAACTGTAAAGAATAAGTTGAGAGTTGAAAGCTATAGAAATGTATCTTAAAGAGTTTTAACTCTTTTAAGAGAGCTTTCTTTTGTTATAAAAGAAGTGCTTTATTTTCTCATAAGATGCTTTAAACGTTTAAAAAGTTTGAAATAATTTACAGGCGATTGAAGAGAGACTTTCAAGTAATAGTATCTAATCGATGTTAGTACACGGAAAACTAGGATCTTTTAACTCAGGGCGAGCTATTTGCTTAATATTAATTAAAATTAAATAAAAGATAGAATTTGTTTTCGAACTGCAAAAAGCCATTGTAGATCTTTTTTTTAAGAAATAATTGAAGAGGCAAGTGGATAAAGATGATACGTGACAGTTTTTTGAAGTTCTAGAAAAAGCTTTTCAAAAAAATGTTTTTTTTTTTTTTAACGGAGTCATATTCTTAGTTACCAGCCATTTCTGTGACTAAGGGGACATGATACTGGTGGACTTATCAACCTTTACCCATGGTAAAAAGTAAGTTTCAAAAATTGTCACATATCGCCTTTATCCACTTGCCCCTTCAATTGGCCTTTAGAAATGGCATTAAAGTTATTAAAATAATTTATGAAATTCTCTGATACGTCAGCCTTTTAAAATGAAATTCAAGTATCTGGTATTTTAAAAGAATGTATTAAACGTTTATCGTTTTTTAGCCTATATCATTAGCTTTACCATAATCCAAGAGTTTTAGATTATTTTTCTAGTTTTCTGGTTAGTCTTTAATTTTTCCTCTTTTCAACTCCATTAAGTTAACATATTGCACAAAATATAAAGAAAGTTCTTTTCATATTGGACTTTAAAAACAAATTAAACGTAATTTAAATCTTTTAAATTAGGTTTCTTTTATTTGTAAATTACTTAAAATTACGTGGTTGCAGAAGAAAAAACAATATAGGTTTTGATCTTTAAATCATATTTTTCTCAAAGAAAATAGTTTGTATGGTATGTGGGGATAGAAAAATGTGACCAAAAACTACTTCCTGTGGAAGACAATGAAATTATCTATTCTTAAAACGAATGTAAACGTAAAACGCTGTATTTAGTTTTTAAAACTTGGCAAAAAATACTGTTATAAGCTTGTGCATGCGGTGTATTCTTACACAAATGCTTTAAGTACGCATTGTTTTAAAGTTTAAATAATTACTCATTCACGACTCTTCGCTTCAAAAAAAAACCAACTAATTTACTTTAACTACTTATTTAATTTCACAGGCTAATAAAATAAAAAAGTAACATGCCACCCAAATTTCTTCAAGTTTCTATTTAATTTCGTTACGCAATACTTACAGCATACTCCGAAAACACCAAGTACGTAATTGAATAACTAAAGTGTTTCTTCCCAGGCTACGACATCAAGCCATCCTTTTTTATATACTTTAAAACAAATTATCCTTCCCCGATCGAATTCTAAATCATTGCATTCTTTGTAACATCTTAACTTTAGAGGCGATCCTTAGGCAACATAATCTCTCAAACATAAGAAGAGATTTTTGCCATTAGCCGCGGTAATACAAGATAGCAGATATGGCAAAAATTCCCATCCTTTAAAAGCGGGGCGAGATCATAACACTTCCAGCGCGGATTTAAATATTTATCTCAATTCCATCGCCTTTTAACGTTTTAACGAGCCTTGTAAAAACTCGGAAAACCCTTCATAATTACCGAGTGATTAGGAGAAGATAATTCTGGGTGCAAAAGGAACATTCCCATCAGAAAATATCAGCTGCGAAGAAAAGAAGGAGCCAGAGCATCTTTGCCGGCGTAAATTTAATTAAAATCTAAGCCAAGCGCCTTTTATAAATCACCTGAATTAGTGATAAGGTACAATAAGGGGCCTGCCCCTGTCCCTCGTATTTCAGGGCGAGGGGTGTCGAGAGGTGGGGGGGTTCGAACATGGAGCTTCGCATGACACCCAGCTGTCTTCTGAAATATTATAGAGACTAATTAGCCATTAACTGAATAATGAAGCGAAGGCGACCAAGAACATGATTGGGGGTGCGGTGGGGGTGGGATGGGATTTCGAAAATTAAGGGCGGGAGAAATAGAAGCTTTGGAGCAGAGCCCCATAACAAGGTCCTCCTGCGTCACTTCACGCTCTTGTTACTTCTTGCCTCGGAGCGGGAGGAATGCATTGATGAGATTTGGGATGCGGTCGTTTCCTGTGATGTGGAGGGGATTGATACATCCATATGCGTCCCTGCTCGTGTACTTGCACGCGCGGGATTTTCTTCTTGCTCCTCGGTGATGCGGAAATGATGCATTCTTCGACATCGTGGGCTCCGGATATCTTTGACATGAATTAAAGTTCTTATTTTATTGAGCAAGAAACGCATTTTTTTAGATACATTTTGTTTGTTACATCGGAAAGAACGAACTGATCTTGGTGTATTGCATCTAAAAATATTTTTAGTTACTCCAGCATAGTTAAATTTAACCTGTTTCACTTGAAAATTGCTTCCTTAATGCCTGGTAGTCCTTCTGTATTGATACATCCATATATGTCTCTGCTCGTGTGCTTACCCTGCAAGCTCGGGATTTTCTTCTTGTACCGCGGAGATGATGCATTCTTCAGAATCGCGAGCTCCGGATATCTTTGACATAAATTCTACTTATTTTATTTACCAGGAAACAGTTTTTTTTTTACATGCATTTTGTTTGTTGTATCGCAAAGAACGGGGATGATCTTGCGATGTTACATTGAAAAATATACTTTAAGTTACTTCAGCATAGTTAAATTACACCTGTTTCACCATAAAATTGTTACCTCAATGCTTGATAGTCATTCTGTGGTACTAATACGATAGAACCTACATAGAAAAAAATCGTTTACTTATTTTTATTTTTTAAATTTCTTTATTTATTTATTTTCATTTTATTTATTTTTTTCTTCTTTTTTTACTTTTTTTGCACAAAGTTCATTTTTACACTTTATGTCAAGGCTTATCTAATTTTCAAAATACGATCGTATCAGAGCAATGACATAGCATTCAGTACTATATAGCCGCAAAGGTGACCAGAATGCAATAAATTTGTATAATTAATAATTATCTCCGTTAAAAACTATCGCATTAAGAGATTTTTTTTCATCGTTGACCACGCGAAGAAACTACAAAATGCCTTTGAATAATTACTCCCTATAACAAAAATAAAACTTTTTATAAGAGTTAAAATAAATCAAGAAATGAAGCTGATTAAAGATGAAATATAGTATGCTTTCAAACAATACTTATTCTCTTTCATTCCCTAACATAGGCAGACTAAATGACAAAACGATGTCAACAATTATGCACGATAAGTTATTCACGTCGGAAAGTGTACTGCAAGAATAAGGCTTTTCATAATATTACATTTGTTTCTCTCTCTTACTCTTTTTGTTTGTTCTTTTTTTTAATTAAATTAGTTACATTACCAACCGACAGTTACAGAACAATAGTAATTATAATGATTTAGCTTTTATTTCATTTCTTTCTTTAAAAAATATAAATATTATAGTTTTAAATTTTTAACATATATATATTGCTTATATTTATAAAAATAAATTGCCAGAATTTTTAAATTTCAATTAATTTCGTAAGAGAAATACAGAGCCTGCTTTTTCTTCATTTTGTATAACGAGAATTTCAGGTCTTAACCCAGGTAGCACAAAAAACGTTTAAACGCTTTATAAACGTTTTTAATCCGTTGTCACAACGTAAATAACCATTTTACAACCTTTAAAAAACGAAGTGTGCTACTTGGGAAGGAATCTATTTCATAATTTTACCTCAACATATGAAAACAAATAAATCTTGACTTGCGAAAATTCAACAGCTACGAATACATAATAAGCACGAATTGATTGCGTTACCTCTTCATGTTTGTTAGCATATGAAGGATTAAATTACTTAAATTGAAACTTGTGGAAGCATATTAAAAGTATTCTCCACTTCAAACTCTTTGAAATCCTAAATTTCGTCAAAAAATTGAATTTCTCCCATCAAATATTCCAACATTCAGACGTATTCCCGCTTAAGATATTCTTTAGCAAGTGACATTTTACAACTCCAAGTAAACACTCAAGTAATTGATGCGTTTTCTCTAACAAACAATCTCCAAATTCCCCTACCAAGTGGAAAAGAGTTGACAGCTGATAAAATTGGAAAGCGCAAAATAGAACACTCTAGGAATTCTAAATTGTAGGAATTTTAAAATTTCAATTAATTTGTTAAGAGAAAGACATAGCCTTCTTTTTCTTTATTTTGTGTAACAAGAATTTAAGACCGTAATTAATCTATTACCTAATTAATCTACCGTAATTTCACCTTAACATATGTATACAAATAAATCTTTACTTGTGAAAATTCCACAGCTACGAATACGAAATAGGCACGAATTCTATGCGTTTAATTGCGTTAGCTCTTCATGTTTATTAGAATATGAAGAATTACTACTTAAATTGAAGCTTGTCGAAGCATATTAAAAGTATTCCCAATTCTTTGAAACCCTCAATTTCATCAAAAAATTGAATTTCTCTCATCAAATATTCCAACATCCAAACATATTTCCGCTTTTGGCAAGTGACATTTTACAGCTCCAAGTAAACACTCGAGTAATTGGTGCGTTTTCTCTAACAAACAATCTCCAAATTCCCCTACCAAGTGGAAAAGAGTGGACAGCGGATAAAATTGGCGCGCAAAATAGAACACTCTAGGAATTCTAAATTGTAGGAATTTTAAAATTTCAATTAATTTGTTAAGAGAAAAACATAGCCTTCTTTTTCTTCATTTTGTGTAACAAAGATTTCAGATCGTAATTAATTTATTTCATAATTTCACCTCAACATATATATACAAATAAACCCTTACTTGTGAAAATTCAACAGCTACGAATACGAAATAAGCACGAATTGTATGCGTTTAATTGCGTTAGCTCTTCATGTTTATTAGCATATGAAGAATTACTACTTAAATTGAAGCTTGTAGAAGCATATTAAAAGTATTCCCCACTTCAAATTCTTTGAAACCCTCAATTCAGTCAAAAAATTGAATTTCTCCCATCAAATATTCCAACATCCAGACGATATTCCCGCTATTTGGCAAGTGACATTTTACAGCTCCAAGTAAACACTCGAGTAATTGGTGCGTTTTCTCTAACAAACAATCTCCAAATTCCCCTACCAAGTGGAAAAGAGTGGACAGCGGATAAAATTGGCGCGCAAAATAGAACGCTCTAAGCGGATTACGTCCCCGGTACACAAAACGTTAAAAGCATATATTTTCGTCTCTCCCTCTTTTCATAACCACGACAGTGTGCTCGAAAAGCAGAGTTTGCCAAATCGGCTTTCTAAACTAAACTGCCTTCCTTGTACCCGAGACTCGATTCCCTTACCTTGTTAAAGTCCGTTAGGACACAACGGCCTTCCTTGAGTCTTAGGACTCAACTTGGAGCAGCCCGTGTCTGCTGGATGGGAACTAAAGCCCTTATGAAATAGTTCCGCTTCGGCGAAAATTGATTTTGTTTATCGCTTCTCTCCCTCTTTTGCCGGCGAAAAGCGGATTAGCGAACCTGGTTTTGAACACTACGCCATTTTGCCTCCTTAATTACAGGAGTGACTCCTTAACGCCTGTTGGCGTGTTTTCTGCAGCTCGTGTTTCTCTCTATTCCTACGCCTGTGGATATATCCTAGGAATTAAAATATCTATTTTGTTCGGAATATTTTAGGTTTTGTTGCAGTTTTAAACCCCTGATACTTATGGAACATTTGTTGTAAATACGTGAATCAAATAAAAGAATGTGTCATGTGGATTTATCTAAGTTAATTAAAACTCTGGAAATTAAGAAATATTCCTGTTGTGTACGAATTTTCTGACTGTGGGTTACAACCTCAAAGGGGATCAAGGTGCATTTTCCGTAGGGAGTTAGTATAGTCGCCACACTTCTTCTAAGAAAACAAATATTTCTAACTATAATAGTTTATCATCTCATTCATGTCAATTAATTTAAAACATATCGTCGGCGTTCAAGCTCACAAACCAAATATAACAGACTAATGCAGTCTATACAATATCCAATTAGTTATTTCCGATTCAAACCAATTTCAAAATTCAAAAGCTACTCTAGTTATAATTATATACATTGCTAGAAGATCGTAAAATAATTTTTAGTATTTTTTACAAAGATTCCAGATTTTAAATTCATAATATATGCAACTAAACACGTGAACTTGACTTTTGGCCGAGTACCGACAATATGTTATACCTTGTTATAATTAGTAGGAATTTTACCATAGGAATGTTATAGCAAAAATGAATTTTTTTGGGTAGATTTTACAGGTTTTCGCAAATGCAGCAGGTAGCTCACAATGCTGCTTTTTTATAAATCAGTTTTAATTTTTAAAGAAATGTGATCGCTCCAACATTTTCTTTATAAGTACGTCTGTTAACAAAACTTTTTTTTTTTTTTTTTTTGCTTCATTCAAAATTTATCTAAATGGCGGATCCAGAATTTTTTGTAAGGGGGTCAAGTTTTAGTACAACGAAGCACTTAAAATCTAAAAGTTCCTTAAATATCATAATAAATTGCACAGAAAATAATATTTTTATAATAATCTGTTAAAAAAAAACATTTATTTATTTTGGCAAAAATTTATTATCAGAGAAAATAGAAATTTGCAATTTATAAATTGTCTACTTGCAATCAATATTGAATTATAAAATTCTTAAAGATAATATTGGTTAAATTTCTCAAATAGAATTTAACATTTTTTACACATATTTTCATGGTTAAACTTCTGTTTTAATGAGAGCAAGATTGATAATGGTGGTGCAACTGATATAATGTCTTTCTCATCACAAGGAGTCAGCTGACCCTTTGACCACCCCCTGAATCCGCCATTGTAAATGTGTCTACTGGTTTAGGTAGTTTAAATTAAATAGTGCGTTGCTTTTCAATAAAAAAAATTAAACATTAAAATGAAGAGTATATGTTTTACATTGAGCATAAACAAGATTCATATCAATAGCAAGTTCAGTACGGGGCTGAAAATATTTTTAAAAAATCCTAATTCTAGTTAAATTACTAACTTCTGTGTAATTTCCATAATCGCTCTCATTATATAGCATTTGCTCAAAACTACTCAACTGTATTTACTGTCATGCTAAGCACAAAAGTAGTTTCTACAAAACAGCTCAAACTGCAACCCTGCATTTGAAAAATTTGCGTCTCCATGTATTTGGTTCAGAAGTCAGTCACCCTTTCAAAAATTTTTAAACATATTTCCTTTTCTCAAATGACCCCATAACTTTACGTGCAGTTACGACTAAAGTGCAGTTACGACTTCTGTGCTTAACAAGCAATAATAGTTTTGAGCAATATATTTTTGATAAATTTACACCTCTGATTATACTGCCATTTTATGTTTGAAATTTAGTTAAAACAGCTAAAAGGCGTTATTTACTAAAATTTCCTGAATAGAAAAGTTATTTAAAAAAATGAAAAACAACAACTGCGTTTGTAATTTTACTTGGAAAAACAACCCCAGGTTGAACTATGCCTGCTCGGTATTGTCCCGATTATTTATTTCTCAAATGCCGGATCACTTGATAATTAGGTCATCAGACCACGGGCTCTCAGTATTTTTCAAAAACACAACGAAAAATTTACGCGATTATGTTTTTCCTCTTGACATATAATATATTTTTACAAATGTATTCCTAAATTCTTTTAGTAACTTTCATCATTAGTGATATGCACATTGTTAAGCACAAAAAATTCAATCAAGTCGCAAATCTAGTGGAGTCACGTTTCAAAGTTTTCCCGTGGATAAATGTACTGATTCATCTTCTCCATATCTGCTATCTCACGTTGCTTCAAATCCAACAACCATGCCTTGACAAATTAAAACTCTTGTCCAGGAATCATTTTTTCTTCTAATGAACGGCTTTGCTAACGCTCTCTAGACATTCTTATTTCTTCGCTCGACACTGACTCATGAGCATTCCTCCACTTTGTCAACTTGTCTTAGATAATCCCACCCGCCTTGACGCTCCGAGGGACTGACAACAGGTCACAGGTCAGTCAGACACCCACACTTTCTGAAATGTGTTCTTTGTTGATGCCTGACAATTAGGATGCTGAAGGCATGATGTTATCTTGTTTCCTATGACCGCGAAATGGCTCCGGTTTTTTCACCCCTCGCTTTCTTTATAAATCTTGTCAGTCCACAAGGTAGTATGAAAAAAGCAGCTGTTTTAGTGACGTGTTCATAACGGTTTCTTGCCTGTGATGTAGGTGACATGATGTGGGGCCTTTAAGTTTTTTGTTTCTTATGCACCAGAGAAACTTCTCAATAAACATCGTTGCCAAAACTTGATACATAAACTAGAATAAGTTAATCTTATTTGCGATTCTGAAGTATTTGTTGCTTTAAAAAATTGTGTATTCAATTGGACATTAAAAATTCATATAGACTCTCCAGAAAAGAAAAAAAAGCTATATAAAGCAGTTTCGTCCATAAGCAATAATTATTTCAATTCACTTTAACCAAAATCGCCATACATTGTTTAAGTTCGAAGATGAATTTATAGAAATGAAGCCAATGAGCAATAATTTTATTAATAATTTTTTAATTCTTTATTATGTTGGTTTTTCGTGCTCTCTCTCTCTCTCTCTCTTTTCTTTCTTTCAATAAAAAGTCTTCAAAAACAAACAGAAAAACAGACTTAATTTCTTCAATGAAGCCTTCTTTCTTAGTGTAGCAAACATGCAGGAAGTGAGTACTATATTGCTGTTTTTTTTTTTTGGGCGGGGGGGGATTTCCCAAGGTATAAAGTATCCATTGCAAGGAAAATTCATTTAATGACACTCCGGTATCTTTTTTACATCTTCGATTCTGGTTAATTAGTGACAGAATTGCGCTCAGTTTTACAGTAATTTAAGAATCAATTGTTTCGTATTTCATAAACTACGTCGCTTACTCAGCCAAAACATATTATTTAAATATTGTTTCTGGAAATCTTCATAATTTAATTGCAGTATGTAGAAATAGAATCCAAGTCTTCATGTAGGTTGTGCAATGAAGCAATAATATAACATAATTGGAATCCTAGCAGATTAGCATATGTAGCAACTGATATGTCAATGGAATTGCCTCTACATTAAACTTTGAAGTTAATAGCCATATTTTAAAGAGTTTATCTGAGGTGGAACTTGAGATGAAACCTATTCATTTCTACACTGTTAAAAATTCAGGAAGCTTTTATGGTAAATCTTACTGTAAAATGTAGCGTTTACTGTACAGAAATTTTTTACAGTGAATTGTACCGATAAAACAATTGCGATTGCAGCGCCAATTGATCACCACGTGACTTACTGTGAGATGCAGATGACACTCTATTTCCGCTTTCCAAATGTGTCCCATCTGGTACCGTGGATAGTAAATCAGTGTGAAAAAATTGCGGTCTCGGGTTCGATCCCTGTCGTTCGTATCTCGCGCTTTTTAATTCTCGCTTTCTCTTCCGTAAAATTTTACAGTAAAGAAATATTTTACGGTAAAAGCTACTGGCAACATGGATTCCAGTAACTTTTACCGTAAAATTTCAGGAAAACTTTTAGCCAGTGTATGCCATCTCACTTTGGAAACCAAACAATATAACTTTTAAGTACACTACAAAAATGGAGCTGTTGTTTTTACAGTATAATAGTGGTAGCCGAGGTTTCAATTTAAAACTGTAAAATGCACAATAATAAACTGTAAAACTAGCAATTTTACAGTTTCTAACTGTATAGTTAGCAATTTTGCAGTTTATTGCTGTAAAATGTAGCTGTATTATACTTTAAAAACAGCAGTATAATACTGGCAGCAGAGGATCCAGATTAAAACTATAAAATGCACAGTTAAGTTAGCAATTTTACGGTTTAGCTCTGTAAAGGTAGCAATTTTTACAGTTTATTACCATAAAATTAGCTGTATTATACTGTAAAAAACAACATTCATTTATTACAGTGTATAAAACATAACTCGTTAGGAAAAGGAGAAAAAAAAAGGCAACATTGTCGGAAGGAAATAGAAATGCGAATGACGAGGCTAAAAAGTAGATTTAGAGAAAAGAACGGTACAGCGGTGGGATACCCTTGTAGGTATCTATAAAGGCAATTTAGAAAATTCAGCACTTAATATTTTCAAATCTTCAGCTCGGTTTATTTAGTAAAAGAACTATGTTAAAACTTTTAAGTTATATGCTTACAGCACCCATATTTGCTCGTGTTTGTCTTACATGCCCCACTAAGGCAACATTTAAGATGAACCATTAGATTTCTATGCTATCACACTTTGAGAGTATATTTCGAACTTCAGCTGCTATTGACAAATGATGTGATTATATAAAACATAACGCGAAGAGGAAAAGCGAGAAAAAAGATGTGAGCATTGACGGAAGAAAAGGCTGAAAAATAGCCATGGAGAAAGAAATTCACAGCGGTTGTATACACTTGGATGTATCTATCCAATATATTTAATAAAATTAACAGTGCAAATTTTCATACCTTTAGTTCTGATTATTTAGTGACATAATTATGTTAATTACTTAAAATACCTCTATTTCCCCCATGTTTCTCTTACATGCCTAACTGAGGTATCATATTGATTTTTGTGGCCATCACACTTTGAGAGTACATTTCGAACTTCAGCTGCTATTGCCAAATGATGTGACTGTAAGTATAAAACATAATGCGAAGAGGAAAAGAGTGAGGGAGAAAAAACGTGAGCATTGCCGGAAGAAAAGCGAATTGCGAATGACAAGGCTGAAAAATAGCCTTAGAGAAAGGAAGCCACAGCGGTGGGATACCCTCGGATGTATCTATCCAGAATTTTTTTCAATTTTTTTGTTTTCCTCGTCTATGTGTGCGCATTTTCCTTTACCCTGGCTTCTTGGTGTGTGTAAAAAGCGTTGACCAGGGAGTCATTAGCAGCCGCCAGTGTCATTTATCTCCCTTAGATCTTGAGCCCTCCCTCCTTTCTAGGGCCAGCCCCGCTCTTATCTTGCGAAGCCCCAAAACGAACGTTGAGAAATAAATAAATAAGTAATGGCTTGCATCGTATAACGTCATTTCTCCCACCTCGGTCGTTCCCCCACCCCCGCCACCTTCCGGTTTAACGTGATTGTAATGTCTGTGGATGGAAGTTGTCGACTTCTTTGTTTCTGCCCCGAACCCGCTTCTTGTGTTTTCGCAGTATGAGTAGAAAAATGTTCCAATTTGTCTTTTTCATTCGCCTGTTAGCAGAGTAATGGTTGATGTAGCAGTAAGTAGGTTCTCTGATGTATTTTTGGTTGTCAGACAACCGTAAACATAATCAGCCATTGAGGCAACAGAGTTGTGGATAGGGCAGATGTTCTCTTTCACGTGGTGCAATATCGATGAATAAGAAATTATTTTCTGTTCTTCGATAAAGCTAGGCGCAGTGAGCCAATAATGAATCATTTTACTTTTATTTACGTCACTTAAAGTTAAATTATCTAATAAAATTTATTTATGAAACAAATTAATCGATGAAAAGGGGTTGACTTTCCTTTCATTTTATGAGTCGCAACACAAATAAATAAAAAAAAAATACAACGTAAAATAACAAAGCACACAAACAAATTCTAAGCAATTAATCTCAGATTTATATTCTACGAAAATATTTTAAAATAAGAAAAAAAAAATATCTTTTATCGTATATTGCTCTCAACATGATTCGACAAATGATTCATTCTGTCATTACGTGAATTAAAACATAAAATAAACAACTTTTTTTTTGCATTTTAGAAACCAATCTTCAGCCGAAAAAAAAGGATATAAAGAGCAATATTTGTTTTGAAAGAGTTCCGTTATAATTTAACCAGAGATAAAGAAAATATTGTGCGTCCTGCAAAAATGACGAAGTTAGAATAATAATTGCAATAGTTAATGAAACTAAGTACACAGTAGTAAAGTGTATGACTTAGGTAAACTCATTTCTGCTTTTAAAAACGACTAGTCAAATCTAATAAATTAGAAAAAATATTTTTAAAGTGATATATCGAATAATATATTTTGCTTTCGCTTTATCTTTGCTATAATTTTCACCCCACAGTACATTCTTGTGAAAAAACAGTTATTAATAGGACTTTAAAGATGAAACAACAAATGGAATTAGCTGGCAAATTTTCTACTAATTTGTGTGCGAAAGGTTTAATCATTTTTGACTATTTTTTGAACCAACAGGAGAAATTTTAATTACAGTGAAGCACCGTTTATACGTTTTTCAAGGGATCGTGAGAAAAAAACGTATAAATGAAAAAACGTATAAATGAAAATT
This sequence comes from Uloborus plumipes, assembly GCA_038373865.1. Taxonomy (NCBI): domain Eukaryota; kingdom Metazoa; phylum Arthropoda; class Arachnida; order Araneae; family Uloboridae; genus Uloborus; species Uloborus plumipes. The sequence continues at coordinate 31,949 of JAXGGA010004251.1, read as the reverse complement.
ACAAAAAAAAATAAGAAAAAACGAATATTTGTGGTTGAAAGTAACTTAAGGGTTATAAGGAAAATAAAATAATGAAATACAATGACATGAAGCATGTAATACTAACCTTTTCTAGAATTAATTTACGTCTACTACTTCTCATATTCATCCGGACTGACGTTCAAAGTATTTCGTTATTTTAGGCTGTAAGTCTCTTTTGGAATGCACAGAAAAAAGTTCTTTGTTTATAGTTAAAAGTGCCATTTTAACGTTATCAGTTAACTCACTACTAATGAGATTGTCTTGCATGGTATTAAAACCCTCTAAAGCTTGCTGAAAACTTGGCAGTGGCTTTTCCGAGCAATTATCCTCTTATTCGCTGCTGGATTCTTCATTATCGTTCATTTCGTCGATTGTTAGAAGTGAACATGTTCTGAATCGCAGTGAACGATGTCATAAAATGAAGAAACTTCATTTACATTTGACCAGTTTTCAGGGAGAGCAAAATCAGTAACTTCGGTGATTTCAATAGGGCCATCCACTGAAGACAAAAATCCACCAATGGTGAAGCAGTTTTTTTATCGTTTTCGGTAAAACATCTGCCCAAGCCCAATCTCGCTCCTTTTGACTCAGATTTTAAAAAACGTATAAATGAAACTGCGATTTCAGGAAAGCGTATAAAAGAATTTTTTTAACATTAATATGTATTGGACTCTGCCGGGACCGAGAGTAAAAACGTATAAATGATAAAAACGTAAAAAGAGAAACGTATAAACGGTGCTTCACTGTATAATTACTGAAAATCCCACATACTGAATTATGCCTATTGAAACCTCTTTTTTTTTCCAACAGTATTCTACAATACAAGACATATTTCAGTAAAAATAATAATAATAATGTAGTAATACATGTAATTAATTTTAAGTTTGGTAAGGAACGTCACTAAAAAAGTTAGACTGACTGTTTAAAAGCAGTAAATTTATTACAAGTGCTAAAAACTAAAACTTAGTATGAGTTACCATCTTAAAAATTCCATTAGTTAGTTATTTAATCGTAACAGCATTTGTAGCGATACATCTTGCATTATTTTTAAGTTTCACAATTTAACTAAATATACCTCATCACATTATCTGACTGCCCTATCACGAGTTATCTTGTACAAAATTTTAAATATGTTTTGGTTCATTAAGTAACATGAAAATTTTCTTTTATTCTTTCTAAATGAAAAATTGATGTAACTATGAAAAAAAAATCTTTCATAGCTTGTTAACCAAAAAACCACCTTGTGAATTTTAAATCATTCATCAAAGCTAACTCGCTTTATTCCGACATCTTAACAAAATTAACTATGCCCAAGTTTCCTGCCGAAATAATTTAATCATTACATTAATGAGTCTGACATTAATGTCGTTAAAGTGTTGGATACTTAAGATGGAGATAGCTTAATGAATATAGACAAAAAGTTCAAAATTATCTTGAAAGCATTGTGAATGATGTAAACGAAGTAAATGCTATAGTAGGGGGACGTGGGGCAAAGTGGGGAATGTGAGGAAAAGTGAAGTAGTTAACATGGCTTTTTCAAAATGCAAATTAAAAAAATTATTAAAAATCACTGCAAAGAAAGAAAGAACAACGTAGCTCATGTTAAACTTGGATTAGCCTTTTTTTTCTAATTTTTGGCGGTAAATTTATATTTTCAAAACAGTGCCAAGATTTGTCACATTTTGTCCACGAGGCAAAGTGAAAAATAAAATATTTTTTCGAAAAATATTTTCTATTTGATAGTCAAAAACATTTCTTATCAAATGGATTAGTAAATAAAAAAAGAATAATTAACTAAATAATTAAACAACAAGTGAATAAATAAATAAATGAATAATATATAAAAAATAATGCATGAAATGAGTTAATAAATGAAAGAATTAATGAATACATTAATGAATAAACACTTAAGTGATTTAAAAAATGAATAAACTGTAATCAAAATAAACTGTTTCGCTTGCTCCATCCATTTTGCCTTGAATGCACTTAACTAGTAGTACAAAACATTTAAAACAGAAGTAAGACTAAAATGAAATAAAAAAGCTCTGCTCCGACTATAATTAAGTCTCAATTAGTATTTATAATGTTAAAAATAAGAACTTTATCTTTATGCAATGACAAAAATGATTTTTGACTTTCACCAAAACATTGCATCAATTTTTGAAAATTGCTTTTAGTATGACATGCCCTACATTCCCCAAATTTTCCTTTGACTAAATGAGGGTCATTCCATGAAAATGTCAACCTCAGCCGAAGAAAAAAACATACCGAAGGGGAAAAAGTATGAAAAGATAAATAAATAAATAAAAATCATACAGCATATGAAGTTTAAAAAAATGGAAAAGTATTACTGAGATTAGCCATAATAAATAGTTTGTAGTGTGTTTACTGCTTGTTATTCGATGGTTACGCTAGTCACGTTACGTTAATCACACTCCATCTTGAGTAAAAGTGATACTTAAGAGTAAAAAAAATTAAGATTTAATAAATGTGTTTTATGTTTTTAAAAGTCAACATTACACATTTTTCAAATGTATCATTCATTTTTTAACACTTGCTTAACTTTGAGAAATTTGTGTCTCACAACATGAGCATTCATTTTCAGGGTTGCAAAAATGTTACGTTAGTCACGCTACTATTTTGGTTGAAAAAATATCTACTGTCAGTCATTTTGTTTTAAATTCTTAGCAGAAATGATATATAGATATAATGTACATTTTAAATCCCCCAGCATAACTAAAAAATATTTTTTATCTTTTAAGTTACAAGTAAAAACAGTTACAAAATCAGCTCTGAATGTTACGTTAGTCACTATGGAATGACCCATGAGAACATTACCGATTTTTTTTTTTTTTTTAAGGAAACCTACACCTTCATCCATCCTCCTTGTTTTTCATCTACTTCAGAATAAACATACAAGATAAGTACATTTTAAAATTGAATAAATAACTTCAAAAATTGAAAAAAAAAAAACAAATAGTCACTATGGAATGACCCATGAGAACATTACCGATTTTTTTTTTTTTTTTAAGGAAACCTACACCTTCATCCATCCTCCTTGTTTTTCATCTATTTCAGAATAAACATACAAGATAAGTACATTTTAAAATTGAATAAATAACTTCAAAAATTGAAAAAAAAAAAAAATTCGAAGGGGCATCTTTTGTTATACCATACACCACACCATAAGCTGATAGATGGCGTGGAAGAAGCGATACCCCGCCGTTCTTTTTACGAAAATTGTTTCTTGCCTCCGACAGGCTAAATTGTATTCACAAGCGAGATTCATACATCACTCGATGGCGAGATTTTTATTCTGCTTTACTTTTCATTTCATGCAATATGCTTTTTCTTCTAGCTAAGCTCGTTTGGGATATCCGGTGAGCTCGGCTCGATGGTCATTTTTTCCCCTGAGACGCGTAAAAACGCTAACGCTATTTGGTACTTGGCGGCTTTTTTACACTCTCACAGAATGGGTTGGCGCGGGTATTCTTTACTTAGAAGCTAGTGGTTGATATCACACGTTGGAAAGTAACTTTTTTTTTAGTATTTCCTTGCCAGAAATGATTTTACTTTCTTTTAACAACTTCAGTCGTAGGACGTAGCATCCATCATCCCGCTGTTTTTTGTGTTCGTCAGAGCCAGGAAGATGATTACATCTCCCGTCAAATTGATAATTAATTTTCGTTAGTCATTTGTCAACACTTTTCCAGTGCTTTCTTCTCCACAATGCGGTTAATAAATCAGATGACGTAGGAGCGTTGGGAATACGAACTAATTTGCAGTTATGCCCCACCTATTCAAGCTCCAGTATGTAAAGTTGTAAATATCTATTTTCAATTTCTCCCCTCCTCCAGTGTTTTATTTCTTCTTTAGTGCGAGATTTGTGAAATTTCGTTATCACAGTTCTATCCCCCATACGCCATCTTGTAGCATGGCTGTAAAACCATGAAACAACCTTCACTTAACAAGTCACTTATTTTTTTATTCATTCACTTACTTTCTTCTTAATTTATTTATTCCCTCCTTTATTCTCATGCATTAATTAACTAATGTATTTACTAATTTATCAATTCGTTTATTGTTTCATAATTAATTCACTTATTGATTTACGCATTCATTAGATGAAAAATATTTTTACTAATTAAACAGAAAATATTACAATACAATTTTTTTCCACTTGCCGCATGGTTTTTTGAAGTGAAAATTTTGAAGGTACAAAATAACTGCCAAAAATGAGGAATAATGTTTCAGTGAATATATAATGCAAAAATGAGAAAAAACTGAATTACAAAATACATGTATTTCTTCTTCACATAAAATAATTTTCAGAGCAAATTTTCAATTTGTTTATTTTGAAGCCGTTATTACGTTACCTTAACGACTTCACTTTGCCCCAGATTCCCCTACCAATTTGAAACTAAAAAATTTCTCAGTTCTCTCTCTCTCTCTCTCTCTCTATCGTTTTCACTCTACTTTTATGAACATTTCTTTAACTTCATATCAACTGAATGCTTCAAAATGTTCATTTACTACGCAAATATTGAAAAATTTTGACTTTAGCTACTGAATTGATTCTTATTTGTCGTTAAATGGCGAGTAGAATTACTACTCATTTGTGAACTTCTTCTAATTAATTTATGCAACGGTAACTGGAGAACCAGAATAAAAGATAGTTTCAGACGTAATCTTGCTCAATCGATTTGATAAACTAAGTAATAATTGAAAAATTAATATTCATAATACAATAAATTGTAAACATTTTCCATTCTTTACGTCCCAGACAGAAACCATTACGAAACTTAGGAATAAATGACAAGAATGAAAACTATTACCATTAAATGCTTACGTGCATAACATTAAAAAAAATAAAATTAATGACACAAAACATTAAGCTAATAACTATTAACAAAAAAAAAAGCATTTTTATAATTGTAACTAAATATTTCTCTTTAACTTGTAACTAAATATTTCTCTGTAAATACATAAATTTTGTTGAAAATAAGTGCAGGAAAATCATTGAATGAAGAAGCCTTTTGAACCGAGAAAAAGTATTGAAAATTATATAAAGAGAAAAGTGAATGTGGCGCGTGTGTGTGAATTCTATTTTCTATGTATACTTAACAGTCATTGCACACTTGGGAGCTAATGCACGTATGATTACAAAAGAAACAGCTGAAAATGAGTTATTCCTGAGAAGAAAAATCAGAAAAACATCTTAATTTTATCGGAACCAAAGGTTTCAATTATCCATCACATAAGGTCGATTGGAAGGTTTTTCATTTATTAACCTTGCCTTAACACATTTAATAATTTTCGCCGCAGTATCGTAACAAAAGAAACGTACAAGGCATTGTTTTTAAAGCGGTAATAATCTTTGATAAATTTTAAGCAATAAACGAAAATTTACTTAGTCTTTAAATTGTCTTAAATATGTCTTGATGACATTGCAAACAAAGTTCAAAGTGACTTAAATAAAATATAGGTTTAGTCAAAAAAATTTCTGTCACACATAAGTTTTATTCAATTTATTTTCTCCCGAAATGTAATGTCTAGAATTCATTCAGGTTATTGATACTTTTCCTTTACATCTACAAATAAGGAGAAAAATATTCAAGCATATGAAACGTAAACCCTTGAAAATATATTGTTCTTCCGATAACATCGGAGAAGCTGAATTTTTAAGTTCAAAAAATACTTTTAAGTCTTACTTTTGTGAATTTTCCAGTTGCTGTAAGCTGGCGTCCATTTTTCTTCCTTTAACGTATAAGATTGTACTTAAGTACTTAAATATTGCATCGTAACTTTTGTGGCATGTTATTATTAATTCTCAAGATAAAATTCATTTAAACTTCAAAAATGTAAAAACACTGTTTAAACTACAAGCTGCATGTGGCATCTTTAAGGGTGAAAAGTTGTAGCACCAGCGGCACCCTCGGGAGGGTGCCACGTGACTCCCTATAGCACCCTTGAAGGCGCCATATGGAGTCAATTGGCACCCTGTGGGTACCTTATGGCACCCAATAGGGGACCCATGGCACCTAAAGGTGCCATAGGGAACCTAATATCATCTTCAAGGGGGGTATCAATTGGGACCCAAATAGCATCAACTCATCGGATTTTGCTCGGCCGATCATCGAACTCCTCGTAAACTGATCCCGTAACGCACGATGACATCGTTATCCGATCAGTATCCGAGCACGGTTTTCGATGAGCTACTTTTCATCGGAAAGCGATATCCTTCCTATCATTTTCCCGATGAAAATAAGCAGAGCATCCAAAATTGATCCTAAATTCTTAGGCACGGGACTGCACTGCTCGTAAATTACTCGACATCTCATCGTATTTCGAGCAAAACTCATCGGATTTTGCTGCTCGGATTCTGTTTGGCCGATGAGACATATATATTGCAGCAATTCCCGATGAGAACTCCTCGAATCCGATCATCGGCCGATGAGAATTTCATCGGATTTCGTTGAATGGCCGATCACCGGCCGATGAGATTATGCTGCTAAGGTCCCTATAGCACCCTTAAAAGTGCCATAAGGAGTCAAGTGGCACCTTATGGGTACCTTATGGCACCCAATGGGGGACTCATGGCACCCTAACGGTGCCATAGGGAGCCAAATATCATCTTCAAGAGTCCCGTGGGGAGTCAAATGGCACCCTTCAAGGGATGTCGCTGGTGCTACAACTTTGCACCCTTAAAGCTGCCACATGCAACCTGTAGTTTTAACATTGTACCTGTCAAAAAGGGATAAGACTTCAAAACTTCAACATTAGACGAACCCTTTAGTGAGGGATGACACAAAAATATACACACATAGAACAGAATAGCCAACTCGGAAGAACTACTAGAGCCTTTTAAGCGCTCTCCAGCAGCGGCAGTCAGTCAAGTTTCAACATTCCTCAAGATTGTTTCGTTCTCATTGATTTTCTGTAATACGCCACACTGTAACAAATAAATGTTGTTTGAACAGCTAACTTTCTATTAATAAACTGTAAAAATTGATAATTTTACATTAATAAACTGTAAACTCGCTAATTTTACAGTTTATTACTCTGCGTACTTACCGGAACTTCTGCTGGAAGTATTATACTGTTGTTTTTGCAGCATAATACAGCTAAATTTTACTGCAATAAACTGTAAAATTGCTAACTTTATAGTGAAAAACTAAAATTGCTAGTGTTGCAGTTTATTACTGTGCATTTTACAGTTTTAAATTGGAACCTCGGCTGCTAGTATTAAACTGTAAAAATAACAGTTAAGTTTTTGCAGTGCATTAAAACTGTCTCCATTCTTACGTTTAAAAAAATATGTGATTCTATATTCATGTTTACACCAGGTCCGTTAGGGGGGCAGGGGAGTCAATTGCCCCCCCCCTGACTTTGAGAAATCAATGTATTTTCATATAAGCGGGCGTGGTTTCCTATGTTTTCCGATGAAATTGCATTTTGTTTAGACCCTTTGCCACCCACTCCCTGAAAAAACTTGAAATGATATCCCTGGTTTACACTTAGTTCACACTCCATTTGAAACAAAATGTTTTTCCTCTGTGCTTTTACTATTGAAAATGGCTTTTCAAGGTTCGAACCATGTAATTTATTTTGCTCCCACTTGCTCTGCTTATAATATGGAACGAATTCACTTCAAGCTTTCATTTCAAAATTCTATCTCTTCTATACACTTATTTTTCATGCAAAAGGTTCTCTCGAATGACAAACAAAAAAATGTTTCCTTTTGTAATACCACTATACACGGCGCCAAATCACCATTGAACTGTTGCGAACACGCATAAATGTCCAATTCATTGTGTGGGAAAGATTTTAAAGCGAGACTCGATAAAAATCGGCGGTCGCCAGAAAACGATGATCTTTTTCCCGCCGAAACGTTTCGATATTCTTACAAGAAATCAATCTCCCCAATTGGTACACGTGCAAGGAAAGGGGGACAAAAAATGGCTGCAATTTTTTAACATAAAAATTCAATAGATAAACAAATTTGGAGAAGGAAAAATGGCATTTGTTGCACCACATCCATGAACTGATAGATGGCGTGGAAGAACACTCGTATTTCAAGAAAATTGTTTCTGAACTCCGACAGGTTGAATTGTATTCAAACAGCTTGCATACATCATTCGCGTTTTTAAATTATTGCTTTTCCATTCCTTTTTTTAGGATGTTTTTATTTCACCCGATAAACAATTTATATTGAATTCAAAAAGCTGAATTTTCCTTGTAATGCAATTTGACGTAATGTATTTTTAAGGTGTTCATCAAATATGTTTCAGCATTAAGAAATGGCCTAGTTTCCAAGGAAAATATATTAGAAACGGGACACAATATCATTTGATAGTATTTTATATTGATAAGACAGGGAAATTTTGTTTTCTGTCAAAAACTCATATATTAAACTAACAATTTTTGTAACATTTAAACGAATTAATCGGATTTCATTTTTTACTTTATAAATACGATAAATATTTTGACTCACTCTTTAAAAATTAGCTTCCTTTTTACTGTTAATGTTTTGGATACGAAAGAAGCAAGATGTTTTTAGTTTTTTTAGCTCTGATTTTCTTTTTTAGTTTTTTGCTTAGTGTTTCCACTTAAGTTTCTAATATTTGTCATTTGTTACTAGTATTTTGCGCCCTTGTATTTTTTAACTGCTTTCAGATCATTGCTTTTAGATTTTCAAAGTTGCTCCTTAGTCTATAAAAGCTCTTCTTTTGCATTAAAAGGTGACTTTCATGTAGCCCCAAAATACATGAATCCAATGATTCGCATTCTTTGAAATTCATAAAAGATTATTATACCTTTTTATTAAGAGATCTACCTGTCGATCACGAGCGACTAGTTGCCTTTCGCTGAGTTACATAATTGACAGATTGACACCATAATTCTCAAAAACAAAGAATTTGCATCCAAGTTTGGAAAGCATCCGCAAGGTTCGAGATCTTGCTTCAGAGCGGTGAAATTTATTTCCGTAGTTTAACAGTTCGACAAATGATCCTTGAATACTTCGTCGTAATTCCTCTTCCTCATCCTCAACGGATTCAGTTGATAGCAGTGGAAGCCAGGAGACGTCACGGAGTTAGACAGAAGGATTTCTTCAGCAGAGGCGTTGATGGATGGATGGTGGAAAAGAGTGAATGGATTCACCTGGGTGCGAGTGAGGGAGGTTAGTACAACCTATCTTGAGACTGCCAGCAGACTCCGCCAACAGACGTGGGTGCTTTCTTTTTCATTCATTTCTTCGGCTTCCTTTGAAAGGGTATGATTTCAAAAGAGGATCTCAATGGGTTAAATGTTTTTGGGATATCTAGGTTTATTCATTATAAAGCATACACTGCACTTTTGAGGATATTTAAAAAATAAATATCTTGAAATATGCTGTAGTCAAAAATAGCTTTCTTGGGATCAATGTTCGGTAGTGAAGAGATTTTCTTACCATTTGTTGTGCAATCTAATTAATTTTAATCTCTCCTAGGCTATCGTATTATCCTGTTCCCATTTTTTTTCCTGTCCCAGGCCAGGGTATCATATTAGGAAGTATTTTTGCTCAATTTGGGGGGGAGGGGAATAAAGACCTCCCAGTTAAAAATAGTCCGCAGAAAATGAAGATTTTTTTTTTTTTTTTGAAGTTTTTTAAAGACTTCTGCAGATTTTTAGAAGACAAAAAATCTGCATTTTGTCTTTAATACAATCTGCAGAAATTACACAAAAAAATCTTTTAGTTTTCTCTAAATATTCTGCAAGTTTTTTGAAGTTTGATCAAATAAGCTTAAATTTTCATCAGATTTTTTAAAAAATTTTAGCAGGGCTTTTTTTTTTTTTTTTTACTGGACTAATATAGCATTGTTATGAGCGGGTATGTGGTGAACGCTCACTCTTCAATGAAGTTAAAATCCTCTTGCTATATGATAAATTATATCATCACATCATGCTCAATTCTTATAATTTATTAAGAAAACAAAGTAATTATCTCAACAAATTAACTTGCATGATTTATTTTTCAGAACTTTCATAATTATCTTTATAAACTTTTGCTTTCATTATCAGCATGGGGAAAAAAGCAAGATTTCATACATTATATTATTACATCTGCTATATTATTTCAAAGCTAAATTTCCAGTATTAGTTTAGCAATGTACCTTTTGAAACCTTAAGTTGACATGTGTATGTTTCTAGATAAAAATTCACTGTTCGAACTAGAAGCGATAATATTCCCAAGTTTTGCGATCAAACTCACTTCCTCGCTAATTGTTGATATCATCCTAGTAACTGCTATTGTACTCAATAATTATTTTACACAAAATTTACTATGGCATTTTTATCTTATTTCATTTATTTACTCCTTCATTTTCCTAATTCATTACACTACATGCTCTCAGAGAACTATGTTACTAATTAAACAGAGGGAGGAACTTTTTCGACTAATTTATTTAAAATCATTTTTGATAATTCAACAATATACTATTTGAAAGGTATAATTTCCCAGCACAAATTTAAAACTAAGTTCAAAATTATTTTGTGCATTAGTTTTTTTAAACGTAGTTCAACTGACTTTCTTAGCAAATTAGTAATTTTGAACAGCATTGCTTTTTTTATAGGTGAAAATGCGAATCGAATAAAATTTTTCTTAAGTTGTCTAATAACTAACTTTTTCAAAATAAGGCGAAGTTCGACCAGTTCATGAAGTAACGAATAATTAAACAAAAAGTATCCAGAACACAAAAAGCTTAATCAATTACATCTATCAAATTCGTAATTGGCTGTATACAAATACTAATAACAAAAAATACGTTCCATTTTACGACTGCCATTAAATTTATTCAAGTCTGAGCAGCATTTTGAAGTAAAAAGAGTAATGAAGAAACCTGCCTCCATACCAGAAAATCATCAGCTTAAAAGAGATTTTCTTTTAAACGTGTAATTTTTTTGCTGTAGATTTATTGTTTTAATTGTGATTCTTCGAAAGCTTTTAAACTGCCTTGTGTTGCAGGTATTTCACTTCGATTTACTTCAACAGTTATTCATCTGACTTCTAATTGCTCTGTGTTTCAAATTCAGTTCTCATGATATACTTCTTAGTATTTGCCTCAGTATTTAGCTTGGACAACCGATAAAGCGCCGACCACCTTGTCTAGTGGTCAGAAATGTCTAACCGGATGGGGGGGGGGGTTCCGGGTTCTAATCCTGCCTCGGGCATGGATGTACTTGTTGCTCTCCTGTTCTTGCCCTTCCCTTGCGTGAATGTGTTTCTGTGCTGGGAATGGTTGCCTACCCTACAAATGCGCCTTTATGGCATGCGCATACTGTGGAAGTCAGACTTCACTCCAAATTACGGCTCAGTTGGAAAAGTAAAGCAGTGCACTACAAACTAACGGCCTAGTTGGTGCGAGGCAACAACAACAACAACAAACGATAAGCTGCCATTGTACAATATATTTTACTGAACCAAATCCCTATTTACAAAGACGAATATTGTGTGTTTTACCAAGACAAATAATAAAGTTGTCGGAAACACGAGGCTTTTTGCATTTTGAAACAAAAAAACAGTACAAATGCATTTCTAGCATTTAATTTACAGCTTCTGAAAAAAATGACTTAAAAACAAAACCAAAAACTGTAGCAGATTTCTTTCATTTATTCGTCAAATCAACTTCTAGTTCAAAACTGTTTAGAAAAGCATCGCGTTGCTGGTTGACTAACTTCTGCAATTTCCGCTCCAGGGAGCTAAGATCTCGAAAAAGTCCTCGAGGTGCAGAACGATAACCTTCCGATATCCAGCAACTGCGACAATCGTCCCAGCTTTTAAAATCGAATGGCACTATTTTTACACAACCTTTAAAAATCATTTGTATCCACACAGCATCCGGTGTTATCTCCCCCTGACAGTGTCTATCTCCAGCGTAGTGGAAGGTCAAAGTGAACCTTGAATCTTATCCAAAATAATTCTCTCGCATCAGACACAAAGGGAAGTTTTAAGGTTTTGAGCATGAAAAAACGCGCCCTGACGCAATTGGCACAGGTGCATTGGGTGCATCCTTGGGAGGAGGAAGACAAAAAATAAAACAGGGAGCATTCGGCACGAACGTTTGATGTGTTTATTTATTTCTGCTGCTGCCACTATCTGGCAAAAGATTCTGTGGTAGTGCGTAGAACCGAGCTCTTTTTTCACCGCTTCGCTACATCCAACAGACTGAAACTAAACACATGGGACGTCAGAGTTGGAGGTAAAGATTTGCAGCAGGGGCGTTGATGGATGGCTGATGGGGATGTGAATGGAACACGTTCGAACACGAATCGTTGTAAAGACGATGGTTCAACGAATCAGTGCAATGAATACTAATATTCGCACCTCATTCAGTATGCGTCTCTTCACTTCCTTCTATATTTTTATTGTTGTAAAAAAATTCTCTTCGTCGAAAATTACTGAACTTCTTAACTTTTAATACATAACTTAAAAAATAACTCTTTACATTTGTTTATTTACATAAAATCATGGTCGGGATCAATAATGTTAGTGTGGAAGTTTCTCCCCGAAAATGAGTTTTGCTTCCAGAAATTTTAAATGGGATTCCGGAAACTAAAATGCCGCCACATGTCTAATGGAGAAGAATCCCCTTCACTCGCTGACTGCTCACTTATTATCAACGTAGTCACTATAAAATGAGGGAGTCTTTTTGTAATTTTACAAAATACCAGTTAAAAATATACAATTATACTAAGCTGACACAAGTTAAAATCGAATTGAAGCATGGTATGGCAAATCTCAAAGTAAGGTGTAAAGCTACGTACTTCGAATTTTTTGCACTAAATTTAGGTTTCTTAATGTAAAAATTAATTAAGTTTTTGATTTTATACAAAAACAAGCAACGCACCATTTTTCCGGCTACTTTTTTATTATTAAAATAAGAGCAATGTGCCTAAGACAATGACGAGCAGTCCACCTAAGTACTTCAGAAAACGCGTCCCCATGTAGAATATAGGGACATTTAATAATAATACTCTCATGCAGATTTCATTTTCCCCATTAAATATCGGTGAAACTCTATCATCGATTAGAAACAGTATTACATACGTTACAAAGAACCTCCAAGAAATATTTAAAAATTTCATCTCAACCGTAGTTCGTGTTATCCGCACAACAATAAACAACAAATAGTAGGACGAAGATTGGAAATGTAGTTTATATTAATAGTAATTAGCCTTAACCATGTTAGATTTAACGAAGTTCAATTGTACTTAACTTTTGCAGTAATATCTTAGGTGCAACTCATACAATTTACAGAACACGAAAATAATAATAATATAATAACTAAATTTGAACCTTATTAAAGTATTTTATTTTAAAATAATAAGAACTAATACCAGATAATAAGTTTTTGTGTTTTACTGTTCTTTGAGTAACCACAATTAATCTGGCATTAGTCAGGCCACTTCATTCTTGTGTCCCATAAGTTTGCAAAAGCAATAACAGGGTCATGCTTTCACTTTTTTTCCTGCACAATCGTCGCGCTTGTTTGCTTTACCCAAAGGGAAAAGGGGGAGGGAAAGACGATATTGTCCCCTCAGGGGTTAAGTGAGCGTTCCCGCACTCTCTGACCCTGTTGTGGGTGGGAAAATGCCGAGGAGAAAGTATTTTTCAGCCCGAGTGATTTTTTTCTGCTATATATCTTTCCATCGAAATCGTAGAGGAATCAGAGAGCATGATGCTAACTATAGAAGAATTTGGGCCATTCCGTGTGACGGAAAGGGACATTTCGAGTAGTTTTGTCAGAAAGATTTGTTCCATAAATACAGTTAAACAAACTAGGTTTTTTTTAATTAGTAGCAGCAGTGGAGATTTGTCATAAGAATTACATGACGAGTTAAAGCTTAATAGTTTTATCGAAAATAAATCAAGAACATGGGATAAAATGCCTGTGACGGAACGGACGCATAAGAGTTTCGTAACGTCACAGGCATTTTATTTAGCTCACTTATTAAATTTCAAATTATTGACTTTTAACTTTCTATGCCATTCTTATTACAAACCTTTACTGTTGCTATCAATAAAAGAATTTCTAGCTTTTAAAATTAGTTTTTATTGAACAAAACTCACTGAAAAATCTACTCCAAATGTCCCATTCCGTCACATGGAATGACCCATTTTTGCGACATATGTTTAGGTGTTCAAATTTCAAAGTCATGCAAATATCAAACTAAAATTAACACGCGTATTTGGGACCCCGGTTTCTGAAGCTCTCAGGGACCCAAATTTGCAAATTTTTAATGCATTTATATTGTGTGTAAATGTCAGAAATTACTAATTTAATGAAAGAAAAGGCGTTGAATTACACACTGCATCACAACTACAGGATTTACGAATAACAAATAGTATCGATAATGCGAATTTTAAAAACATTGGAAGAAAAGCTCTTTTTTTCTCCACAAAAAGATTAAGTTCTATATTAGACGAAAGATGAAGTAAATAAACTATTTTGTACAAAGGGAAACTTACTGAAACTAGTAAATGTGTGAGGAGACCATTTGTAAAACTTCAAGTTGGAATAATTTATTCAAAGTCTTACATGAGTGTCTCAGTTGAAAGTGTAAATTATATTGTTTTTACTAGTTACGGATTCCGGGCTGTTGTGCCGTGGTCTGGATGGCTTTAATCCATACGTTTCGATCTCAACTGCGGCGATCATCTTCAGTGGGTGTCGTTGATTTATTTGGCGACTGATGCGAAATTTCGAACTGCTGCAAGATTTTAAATTGAAAACGCAGATCACTGAAGATGATCGCCGCAGTTGCGATCGAAACGTATGGATTAAAGCCATCCAGACCACGGCACAACAGCCCGGAATCCGTAACTAGTATTTACTCCGGCCGTGAAAACCTTCATTCTTACATATATTGTTTTTGTTCAAATAAAGCATAATAAAATTTGCAGTACCACCGTTTGGCACAGCAAGAAGAAAATATCCAGCCTTTTAATTTTACCTAAACGCAAGAGAGCGCTTCGGACTTTTATCTATACAAATAACCTCTGTTACTTTATATATGCTTGCTGTATTACGTTTTTTCATCTTTCGTTTTTTGATGTTGTCATTCGAGCTGACTCTATCGTATATAAGTGCAATCGAAGAAACCCTAAACATAATGCCAAATAAAAGTGTATGCTTTTAGATAGTCGTCGTTTCTTGGATCAGCCTATTAAGGTTTTGTTTTACAAAAACTCATACAACCAATGAAAAAAAAATTTAAATATCAAATAAAATAATATCAGCTCTTCATTAGAGCTCATAATGTCGAGAATTGGTAGCGAAGTTAATTTTTAGAGCAGCAGTAACCTGTAGAAGTTTAAGAACAGCTATTTTAAAATTACATCACATGATTCCATTTTATCATTCACTTACAGTATTGGCAATCGACAAAGCCTATTGTGGCTCTACTAGTTACATTATCTTTTTTTCCACAAAGACTAGAAAGTAAATACCGCGAACATGCCATAAAAAGATCTTGGCGAAAAGACGGTGTGGCAGGGAAAGCAATATAACGAAACAAGCAGGATATGTGTAACAGAAACATTTCTTGACAGTTACATTCATATAAAAAGACTGCAGCTTAAGAATAAAACATACCCGCCTATTGGCAGCTTTCCAATCAAGATCGTACGATGGCAATTTTTATTCTTTTTTGAGGGTTTACAATGGGAATCTTAATCTTTTTTTTTTTCTTTCGACCAAAGTTAGAAAATATTTTTCTCTCTCTAAATTAATTCCTATCGGAGCTATTTTTTTATCCTAGTTCGAAGTGAGATTTCTAGTAAAGATAATTTTCAGTTTTGTTGGCGCGTTGTTTCTTTTAATAATGAAGCAACAGTTTAATTTTATTTTCTTGGTTAGCACTCGTCGATAAGCTTCAAGGGATCTTGAGTAAGATTTTTTCAATTTTATTTTTAAAAAGACGTTTCGGTCAATGTTAACGATAATATTTTCAATACCTATAACTATCTTAAAATGCATTTCTTGCTTAAGCCATCCGTTTGTCTATAATAAATAATGAGCATTTCTTTTTCGTTTAAAGTAATGTTATTCATAAACGAAACTAAGACAAAAAAAAATGTTGGTTTCATAATTTTAAAAGTTTTCCCACTCATATTTTTTTCATAAAACTTGGCATGATTTCAAAATGTTTCTTTTATGCAAAGGCGAATTTAATATCAACAAATTCGGCACAAAATTTTTCGCATTTAAAAAAATAGATCATAAGTAAAAAGAATCCTATCCAAGTCCCTTTTGGATATTTCTAATTGAAAGGTTTCTATCAAGCAAGATTTATTTAAGTAAGTGGCGCAATTCTTTAAACTAAATATGTCGTGTTTTTCACCATGAAAAGTGATTTTTAAACTTACATAACTTTTATTCAATAAATCTTAAATAATTCTTCTTTAGAAATGTAAAAAAAACTTAAACAGACAATTTTAATTAATACGTCTGACGCTTATTAATTGGAAAGCACTGATACATCTCATTAAGATAGTAAAAAGATGCGGAAAGCTTGTTTAAACAGCTTGTTTTTTTTAATTATTGTTATTCTTTTCATTATGTGAATTCGTGAAAAGTTTAAACTAAAAACGTTTTGTTTTCCTAAAACAAATTACCAGTTATAGAGGAGATATTTCAAATATATGAGAAAAGGATTTTTTTTTTTTTTCAGAAAATGCATCGTACATTGCATAAATGAAATTCATTTATGCAATGAGTTTAATTCATTTTTCAGTGAGTTACCGTGAAGTTAAAAGCTACATTAAATAATATATTGATGTCAATTCAACATGCAAACAGGAATGCTATAACCAATTTTTAACGTTTTTGGGATACATGCATCATGTGTTTGTTGCTGTAGTATAGAAAAGAAAATTGAGTTACATAGATAGAAAAAATAATAATAATATATTTTATAATAAATAAAGACATGCCTATACGTACTGAGATGTGAAAGATAACTAACTAAACAACGTGCGAAACGCACAAATTAGGAAACAATTGCTGATAGGTGTTTCGATGTTACAAGGAGCCCCCTTTTTATTGCAAAAGAATTGTGTTTTTTTTATCTATAAGCTCACTTCTTTTGTATTGAAAAAAAAGGGGGGGGGGTTCCCAAAACACATGTCAGCATTTTTTTTTTTTAATGCACTTTATAGGTTGTTTGATTAGCTTTGACTGTGCATTTTATGTAAAATATATTTCTGTTGCATTCTTATGTAAAATATATGTATAATAAGAAGCATAAGAGAAAAGTTTTTTTTTTAATTACGACCGCCATTGTTCTTTCAAACATAAGACGTCTTGCAGTCCAGTATAAAAATGAATTGGCCTTAGAAGGTGTGAGGGCCTGAAAGTAGTCATTAGAATGAATGTCAAAAAGAGAGGAGGGACAGCTAAAAAGATGCTTCCCTGTCATTGGAGAGGTGTTGCAAAGCATGCAATCTGGTGAACTGGCCAGGTTGATTTTGTGCAAATGGGCCTGCAAATAGTCATGACCAGTGAGAGTCCTAAAACAGGCAACTCCTTCGGCCCTGGGAAGGAGGGAGAGATGAGAGCGCTGCTCCTTATAAGAGAAAAGTAAAAAGTTTAGATTCCATATTTTGTCATAACGTAATTACGAAATATTTTTTTATATGTTATTGGGAAAAACTCTTCCAAAAGGAAATGCTTTTAATGCTTGTTTTTATAACATTCGAAAGAAAAAAAAAAGATACTAAGTGTAGCTTTTTTAATCCGTAACTTATTTCCATGAATAGCTAAATAAGCGATAGATAAATTAATGGTCGATGCATAAAAAGAGTACATTTTGATACATCTTGAATAAACGCGCTAAGCAAAAATAAAACATTCTCTGCTGCCAACGCCGTAATTGTATTTACATAATTTCATAAAATAATTAACCTAATATGTTTTACATGATAATTTTTATCTTCCGATTTGTTTTGTGTTAGTGTTCGTGAATAATTATATTGTAATTAAAAATATTCATCGAGGGTAAGCTTCATTAAAATGCTCCCTTTAACGTATAAAAGAGTTCTGCTGAGTTGTTTTGCTTTGCTTTGCACTGTGGAAGGCATAATTAATTAATTATACTAAGGGAATGTGAATGACTTGTTAATGAAAGAACCTTCTGAGATTATCAAGACTGATTTTTATAGAAATATCTTTAAAAGAAGCAGTATTTACGTGTGGTTTTGCGCAAATGAAAATTAACTGTCTTTCGAATAAATGAACATTCCTGCCTTTGCATAGAGCAATGTCATTAGTAATTTTGACATTATAAAAAAATAACTTCATTATTGTAACAAATTATACGAAATGTAGCAACATAAAGCAAAAAAAAAAACAATTTCAAATATTCTGTTTGCAACATTTATTATTATTGTTATTATAAAATAAATTACGACATATTGTTAAATAGAATATCGTTTATTTTTACATAGAGGAAAATGCAAATAGTTGTAATTTAAACTTAAAAAAAAATTTTTTGAACCTTAGAAGTTGCTTTTTCTAGGAAAAACAAAACAGATTCTGAAACAAAATGTAACAATCGTTAAATCTTGAAAATAATTTCATTATTTTTTATGAAGGAAGCAAAAATAAAAACCCGACGAAAGAATGATTGAAGGACAAATAAAGCAGAGAATGAAGTAACCAAGAAAGACATTATAAAAATCCTCTTTTACCATTATAAATAAAATATACAGATAAATAAACTCAGAGAACACAACAATCTAAGTTGGAGAAAATGTACTCCAAGCCGAAAGAACCAAAGCATTTTTCGTTCCTTCAAGCCAAGAGACAGGCAACAGAAGAAAGTTGGAAAAAAAACCCAAATCACATTTTTGATGAATTGTCCAGAACTAACCCTTTGCGTGCCTACATCCATTATCGCTCTCTGACCTGCATTTGCGTGCGGACGGACAGACACTATCTTTGTAAAATCTATCTTGTGGGCTCCTCTACTGCACCCTCTTCTCTCTCTCTCTCTCTCTCCCTTTTAGAACTTTTTTTGGAACGGTCACGTTCTCGGAGTGTGGAAGATTTCTGCTCAAAAATGAGCCAATTCCTGGATGAGCTGCGAAATGGTCCCAGACAGACGTGATCTTCGCAGATCTTTATGGACTGCACACATTGTTATTGGATCGAATTGGGCTATTATTTAGACAGTTGGGCAATTCATTTTGAAAAAAAAAAATCTTCGATTGCTGCGTAAAACAGCCCGCAGAGGCTCCAAAAGAGTTAGGTCCTTGTTTCGTTGCATGAATTTTTGAAAAACATTGACCCTACATTAAAAAATAGCTGTTGTTTTTACAGTACAATACAGCTAATTTTATAGTAACAGACTGTAAAAGTTGCTAATTTTACAGCAATAAACTGTAAATCTGCTAATTTTACAGTAAGAAACTAAAATTACAAATTTTACAGTATATGTCCGTACATTTCACACAACAAGAGTCTGCATATGCAAAGTGTTTTAAAATGTTTTGGTCACTGAAACAATGATTCGTACTGCAAAGTCTGAAACTTTTCTTTCTACAAGGTAGTCAAAAGTGCTACTGAATCGTGTGTAAATTGCAGCATTTACTCCCAAACTTGAAAACATGAAGGGTTATAAATTATGGGCTGTTCACCAAATGGTGTAAACATCTGAAAATAAAAGCATTTAATAGAAAATAAAATAGTTTAGGAACCCTGAACCTTTCAAGCGATGAAGTTCCTTTCATATTAATGATAACATCTATTTTCAGCATTTTTATAGATTTTAGAGTGTTTAATTTCTGTGTTAAATCTTTGTCTTTTAAGACCTTTATACTTATATGTGTTAGAAAAAGCACATTTAAACCGAAGCTTCATTCCTTCTAAGTTATTTTCAAGTATGCACTCACAATGAAACAAAATGTGTAAAGTTTCAAGCGAAATAATACCTCCATTTTTCTAAAAGAAATTTTCTTACTTACAAATCTTAATTTACTTTCGTACTCTCGAGAAATACTTTAAAAAGCCCTTCCCAACTTAACTCATTTTACCACTTAATTCTCACATCATGCATTTTAATACTCTTTCATTTAATTCCACCTAATTCATCTTCAGTTGTTTTACCGTAATTGAAGCACCAATAACAAACGCACAGTGGCAGACAAAGGGATTTTTTATCGGAAAACCCAGCGCTCCCAGGTTAATTAATGCGTTTTCTAGCATCAGTAATCATAGAACTATACCAGAAAGAGTATGCCGTAATATGGTGGTAGAAGTGGAATCCAAAAACCTCCGAGCTAGTAGAAAATCGATATCACATTTTTACACTTCATTACTCTCTTTGAAATCCGAACAGAATTTTAGCAACTGCAGTGATGCAGATAAACTAGAATGAATTATTTTCATCTGATGTTTAAAAAGTACTTTTACGATGAAATAAATCTGACACATGTTAAGCCGGTAATAATGGCGGGTGAAAAAAACTGTTGCAGCTCCTTTTTCAGTGAAGATTTTTCTTGAGGCCGCATTCTTTGAGCAGTTGAATGTGGAAGGGTTGGGAAAGAAAAGAAATTTTCACGTGATTTAATCTTGGCAAAGTGACAGACTTTTAAATTTTATTTCTTATATGCTACACATTGTCTTTTCAACACCTACTACTGGACATTATTTTTATAACTTTTTAGAAAATAATTACGAACATTTTTGAAAAGTTCACGGTGTAAAGAAAATTGATTGCTTTAATGCATTAACAATTTAATAAAAACCATTTTGAGAGTTAAGTCATCTTAATCGAATACTGCAAAAAATAGGCTGGTGTTTTTACAGTATAATACTGGTAGCAGAAGTTCCAGTTTAAAATTGTAAATTTACAGCAATAAACTGTTAAACTAGCTATTTTACAATTAATCACTGTAAAACTAGTAATTTTACAATTTATTGCTGTAAAATTAGCAAACTTTACCATAAAATTAGCTGTATTATACTGTAAAAACAACTGGCAGCAGAGGTTCCAGTTAAAAACTGTAAAATGCACAGTAATAAACTGAAACTAGCAGTTTTACGGCTTATTACTGTAAACTAGCAATTTCACAGTCAACTGCTGTAAAATTAGCAATTTTACAATTTATTACTATAAAAATAGCTGTATTGTACTGTAAAAACAACATCTTTTTTTTACAGTGAATATGCACTCAAATTACCTGTACTACTGGTAAATAAGCAGTCGAAAAATCATTCAGCCATGTACTGATAAAAACTGAATTTTGACAACTTCAGGGCAAATACACTACAGTACAGTACAGAGAAATGCGGTGCAGGAAGATTCTTAGGTGTTTAGATAAAGGTGTTCTCAAAAATAGAATTCATAGGAATGTTTAGTTACTTTATAGTATGGTTCCCTGATCAAGATATTACGAAATTTTAAAAGTTATTAGCCGTTTTCAATAAGAAGTAATAGGGGAAGACCGCCTATATTGGACCCCCTAAGAACAGAAGGCCTGTGTCGCTCAATGTGAAGCAAAACAGAAATGCAAAATAGGGCATCGTAAGCTAAATTTAATCAGGAACCACCCTAGGAGCTTATATTTTTTGAAAATATTAAAATTATTTGTTAAAAAATTATCTTATAAACAGTTGCAAAAGTCCAATTTAGGAATATATGCGCCTAAATTGAACCATGCGCTTCCTAAATTGGACCGTACGAAGAAATCATAGAATAATTTATATTTGAACTATACAGCTTTTTTTCCAGGATTTGCAACAGAATTTCTTTTGCTTCGGCTTCTCTTAGGCAGTGTTGATAAACTCGCTGATGGCATTTCATACACTTAATCATGTTTTGCACTTCATTTCTATGACAAATATTGCAATAACAATTGTTTTGTGCAGTTTCTTGTTTCTTCTTGCGTGAGTTTTTCTGCTCTATGCCTCTTTTATACGGCGTTAGAATGATTGCTGAGATAATCTTCCTTTTTGTTCCTTCTATTTTTTAGGCAAACATGATATGTCAGCCGGCTTTACAAAATCATAGTTCGAGTTGACAATCATGTTTTGATGAGAACTATCTGCCAATTCTGCAGAACTTGTACTATTTTAAGTCATAGCTAGTTCTTGTACATGGCGTACAACTTACACCAAACATGTAACCTTTTCAGTGTTCAGTTTGAGCAGTTTTATCTGAACTACTTGCCTCTAATTCTGTTGCAGCCAAATCAATGTCATTAAACACATGTCAATTAACGGGCTAAACTCCTGTTCTTTAGAATCAACTCACAGCTTTTGCCATGACCTTGATTGCGGTTTGCCTATAAGAGTTACCAAACAGTTCTCCTGTGCGATATTAGATAATGGATCTCATTAGATGTTCTCGCATCCATGTATCACATGCTCAATTAAAATATGTAAACAGAAACCGAATAAACACCACACCTACGTGTATGATGTGCTTAAAGAGAAATTATTATTATATCGTTCTCGTTAGCCAAATTTATTGCATCAATGTTCTTTATGTAAGTGCTGTGCCTATCCGTTATAGAAGGACATTCTTTTTACATTGCTTGGCTTAACAGTTTTGATGAAAGGTTGTATCAATTGTGTAAATTATCGTTTGTGATTCAACATTTATTTTGAACAAGCATATTGCTCACCAGGGAAGCTTTTACGATAAGTTCATACATGGAACGTAATCTTTTGAAAATAAGCATGGGGAGCTTGCACTCATGCAACAAATAACCAGTGTGTTTCTACCACGTTCACCACTCATTACTGATGCAATCTGATGTTAACCTCTATACGTAAATATATTTTGGGGCTTTTGGACAATGAAAAGACCGGCTTCATCTACATTGAACATTTTAGTAGCATATAAATTGTTTCCTTTTAAAATCGTTTTGAAAATATCGAAGAATTTCATATTTTTCTCTCGATAAACCAGCATACGCTTTATTTAATTTAAAAAATATGTATCACAACCTAAAACTGCAGCTTAATGGATGAAGAGAAAAAAAAAAACCTTACATTTTAAGAAGTTGCAGTTTCTACTTGATAAAAATGTGCTTGATAAAAAAGTTTGAATGAATATCGTGAATATGTGTTAAAGTATGCTTAAAATAATTTTAACAACGCTATTAAATAAGACGAGTTACTTATTTTATGTTACGATTAATTAAAAGTCTTATTTAAAATTATATTCTTAAATTGGACCACCGGTCCAATATAGGAAATTTTTTTCGGTCCAATAAAGGAAAACACGCCATTTTTTATTCTTCAGCTCATTGCTCTGTCAAAAATTATCACAACCGGGCATATAAATACATCAATGCAATCCTTATCAAACACAGATTATAATACTGTAACAACATTTTACCGCAATTCACAAGTTTTTGAGTTATCCTTCTAGAAACAAGTCCACAAAATAAGATTTCGCACGCTTTCAGCACAAATCAAGCCGTAACTCACGCTAAACAGTTCGAAGACCGGTGAAACTTCATACACATTGATTTTATTCCTAAAACTTCATATTTTTACTGTTAAAGTGTAGCACAGATCTCCGTACTAGATTTTAAGCCCGAAGTCCAATTTAAGCAGTGGTCCAATATAGGCGGTCTTCCCCTAGGTATAAAATGCGAAGTTTCAGTTTTATATGACTGTGTCTTTTTTCGTTTTTTAAGTATCCCCCTCATACGCATATAAGGGAAAAGTTGCAGTATGTATAATTGAGCTGCAGGAAAATGAGTAAAACATGCACTTATAGAATGCGGAATCAGATATTTTCCTGGCTTCAAGACACATTTTCTCGAATAAAGTCTGAATTTTGATTCCTCTCACTCAACTCAATAATGAATTTCAAACTTACTTCATTTTGCACTTTATATGTTAGTCCTCCTCTTTAAATGCAGACTTTTAATAAATATTTAATCATTAAAATTCAAGATATTAATCAGAAGGGAGAGGAGAGTTCCAAGCAGAGTTCCAACTCTTGAAATCTTAAATAAAAATGTTACTTTAATGAATACCCCTCTGAGGAGCGGAGAGGCCCTCTTACCATTCCTAACAGCAAAACCTTAACAAATATCTCCTTGATTAATAAATTCCGCATGACGTTTATTACAAGTAATTTCAATTTAGATCAAAATATAATCATAAATCTTTTAGTAAGATTAATGGTAAAGGATCAAAAGGAGCCGGTAATCAGATAGTCTTAGATCCTAAATTCAAATCAAACTCTTGGAGACTTAAATTTCGGGCAACTCTTGAATTCTTCTTGTAATTATCTTTCAAAGTAATCAGACGAGCGAATTCAATTGCCTAAAATTTCCATTAAGAAATTGGAGGAACGCCTCATAATTAATTAGAAAATAAGTCGATTCTTTAATCTGGAACAGCTGTCTTGCCAGGGCAATCTTTCTCAGATTAAGCGGACTTTATTTACACTTGGAGAAAGAGCACAACTAATTAGAGACACCGAGTAATACGATTACCCGCGACTTGCAGAAAGGAATGCTCCAGATTGGGCTCTAATGAAATTGTTTTAGTAATGAATTTGTGCCATCCAAAGTGATGATCCTTTCGATGGCCCTCTGATGGATCGCGAGAGGCCAAGAAATAGAAAATCAGCCACCAGGACTCGTGAGGCATTTCAGCGGAGAGTCTAAGTGGGAAATATAATGCACAAGTAGTTCACTTTTAATTGCAAAGAGACAATATTTTAGGGGACTTGCTTAAATAAGCTTAATTTTTACAGACATAAAATGCATATTGCACTCCTTCATTTCAAGCATCCAATGATTGTCAAATGATTTGATACATTCCACTAAGTGTATTCCTGTGTTAGTAATGCATTTGTGCCATTTAGACAGCTCTCTGATGTCCTCTCTCAATAGCACATCAGCATGAGAGAGAAAAAGAATAAAAATCAGCTTCAAGGACTTATGAGGTGTTTGTGTGACATTGAAGAGTCTAGCTGCGAAATATAATGTGCTAGTAATACTATTTTCAAGTACAAACAACATCCAAGGGGACTTGAAAATCTCCGTTAAGATTGAAAACACTTAACTTGCGTTATCTACTCCTTGATTTGAGTTCTTCACCGTGTGTGTCAAATGATCTGAGTTATTACTAAGGGCCAAGCTCCACATTGACGTAAAGCAGAAAAATAAAGCAGAAACGTAAAATGGATTACATTGTGTTCCTATGGAAAGTACCCGGATTTTCGGTTTCTGCCTTCGGTTTCGGTCGCGTTTTCTGCTGATGTGGAGCAGGGCCCTGCGTGTATTTCTGTCTAATTATGAATCAAATTTCGTCATTAGCGGTGCTCTTTCATTGGAGATGTTTCACAATCTTTGCCGAACAATCATATGCGTTCTATTTCGTGATAAATGGTAAATATTCTAAAAATAGGCTCAGTCTTTTTCTGCGTCAGGATCTCAACAATGTGTTCTATACAAATTCACTTTTGGTAAGCAATTGCAAGACAAAATACAATAAAGTGGAAGCTACAGTGCTGTTATTTCGATAGTTTGATTACCCATTGCAAAAATGTCTGTATAAAGACTTTAGGTATATTCTGTGCATAGGCGAGCGAGCTCGAAAGGGTATTAGAGTCAAACATGAAGCAACAATAAAAGGTAACCTCTTTCCGCTCGAAACCCACATTAAACTTTTAATCGTTAATTTAGTAAAGCTCTTAAACTGGGTAATTTAACAGATGTAAAGAAAACGACTTTCAGAATTACTGAAAACATCGACAAAATAAGAATAACAGTAAAAAATACGCATTGCATAATCAAAGTAACAATTTCTTTAAGTTTAGTCCGAAAATATTTCCCAGAAAAACATTTAATGTATATTCGCTCCAATTAACAGGTAGCATCAAAATGCAGCAAGCAAAAAATAATGTGACACAAAACTCAAACTAGTTTATTTTCTTTTTAAAAAATCATGGAAGAGGCATGGGTTGGAATCAAATCATTATCCACAAATTGTGTTTGATTGTAGCGAAATTCGAAATCATTTCGTACTATTCAAATCAAAAAGTTCTCTAAATAAATCGCTCAAAAGCTTCGTCTAAACACAATAAAAGCTGAATTTATTTACATAAAAATATACTACTAACTATAACTATATTATAATGGTTATTGCTGCTATTGAAAGACCCAGCGTCTCCTTTCACAATGCTTTTGCAATCCAAAATCAAAATCACATTTACTTCAGTATGAAAGAATAACATTCAAATTCAGTAAGAGGTTTGCCATAATTGTGGCGATATTTTCTTTCGTCATGAGACACGAAAACGGAGATTTAATATGAGTCATTATTTAGAGAAGAAGCATTCAATTTTTTTTCTTTTATTTGTTTAAAATAAAATCGATTTTGAAAGGGTTTTTTTTTTCTTTGTACGTCTGTGTGTAAAGCGGATTCTGAAAACTTTAAATGCACTACCTTTTTTCATTCTTCAAGGAAATGTAAAACTTAGGCAAAAAAATATTCAATTTAAAAACAAAACTAAGAATACTTCGTGGGATAAAAGTGCATGCTATTATTTATTTTTTTGCTTTTCATACGTTGTTTGTTTATTCTTACTTTGACTATTTCTTTTTAAATTATAATTTCTATAACTCAAAATTTCAGAAGAAGCGTTTCAAATAATTTTTCTCCGCGATTCATTGTTTTCCGCTTTCTATGTCCTCTCTTCCTTCCTTCTTCTGTTTAAATTGGCATATTAATTAAACTGAATTAAATCAGAAGCGCAGAGCACTAGAAAAAGTTTCTTAAAAACGTTTACGTTCTCTCCATCATCTTTTCTGATTATAAATTATTACAAAAAAATAATAAGTTTTAATTTGCTACGCTGAATATGAAATAAAAATATACTTCGCCTTTCGAGACAGTATTTTTAAAATATTTAATCTAGGCCTTCTTAAAATTTTATTCCTCATTAAGAATCCAAAAAGAAGACGGGGATTTTTCAGAACACATTTTTCATCTGTTGGGAAGATAAAACCAAGGGAATTGTCGGAACACACTCTTTGAACCCACTAGTGAGAGAAAGATACAAAACTCTCCTCTCCTTTTAAAAAAAAGATCGTCCTAATAAATAAAGCCTTACGCCGAAATAATGAAAAAAAACCCTAACGAAACTAAATTCAAAAACAACACGGACGGTTCGGTGGCAACCCACGGCGCATGCGCAACGACCTGTTCCCAGCATCCCACCGCGCAGTGTGTGCGAAAGGAGAGAAGTCCCTCCAAAACGTCTCTGTCTCTTGCGCGAAGTGGCCGGTGGTACTGGCTTTTTAAAAGGTCTTTGCAGCCCTTCCTCTTTTGGCCGCCCTAGTACGGTTGTCCTATTGATCGAAGAGCATGCATCCTAAGCTCTAGTCGCGTACTGTCGCTATGTTCCTGCTGTGGGATACAGATGCGTGTAAGAATAATTTTCGCAGCGAAAGAGCAGATGATTTGTGCTACTCTCTCTCTCTCTTATGCGTGTAGTTTCCGAAAAATCTCCAATTAATTAACAGGAGGTGAGTGATCGATTAATTTGAATATTTTAATCTTCACATTTGAATAAAATCATGTATGGTGTCGTCCGATTTGTTTGGTTTTCGGATAATTTTTTCCAACTGTTATAAGAATATTACTATTAAGTTAACAAAATAGGAAGTTCTAGGAGGAACTTCTCCGAACACATCCAAATGAAAAACCACGATGTACAGCAATTTTAATGGAAATTCTTAGTATTTTTTCTTTTAAAAAGTGTAAAATATTACAAAATTAAACATTTGCATTGGATTAAGCAAGGTGTAGTTCGAGTTATTTAGTTTTCGGAGAATGTTTACAACTGCTTTGATAAAAGTTGCTTCAGCTTGCATAACGATTTTAGTACAGAACCATGGACAGTACTTGCATACTAGTACAGAGCTTGCAATGGTTTCTCGTTAAGTTTTATTTTGAAAATGTCGTAAGGTATTCAAACAAATCCATTGTTTACTTCCTATGGAAATTCCTAAGATGTGCATCTCCGAAAACATGCAAATGAATTTTACCGTAAAAACCACGATGTAACAATTTTAATGACAACTCTTATAATTTTTATTTCTTCTGAGAAATGTAAACTATTTCAATTACAGCCAAGTAAGAAATTAAGGAGATGTTCTAAATTTGCTTCCTGCCTTTAAAAATACATGAACTATATGTTTTACCGAAATTTTCTCGTTAAGTTTTATTTTGAAAATGTCGTAAGGTATTCAAACAAATCCAATGTTTACTTCCTAATAACTTTAATAGGAAGACTTGTGGTTTGTAGCTTTTACCGAAAACTGTACAAACATGTTTACTGCAAATCAATTGCTAAAAATTATTAAATAATATAAGTAAGAAAACAATACCTGTTTAAAACTTAAAATATGTACGAAGCTTTATAGGGATAATTTACTGCTTGTTATTTTTAGTATGTAAAAGAATGTTATAAAAATGTTCCTATTAAGTTTACAAAATAGAAATTCCTCTAGATGTGCTTATCCGAACACATGCAAATGAATTTTACCGTAAAAACCACGATGTAACAATTTTAATGACAACTCTAATAATTTTTTCTTCTGAGAAATGTAAACTATTTCAATTACAGCCAAATAATAAATTGAGGAGATGTTCTAAATTTGCTTCCTGCCTTTAAAAATATACGAACTATATGTTTGTTTTACCGAAATTTTCATGAAAACATGTAATAAAAAAGACGCTATTAGTTACAGTAGAGTATCAACAAAGAACATGCTTTGCTTTGTTTTCAGAGAGTATTTGAATGCATTTTACTGAGTTGTTGTGCTGAAGTATGTCATTACTAAAATGAAGGGGGGGGGGGAATCGGACTTTTTTATTTTTCTCATTTTCAATGTCGTATTTATTTATTTTTGATTATTATATAATGTTCTTGATAGCGATAGTGGGAAATTGCTTTTTCAGCAAAGATATTTTAGTAATCGTTAAATGCTTAACAAAGCGCTACGGCATTCTTAGCAAATGCATTGATTTCTCCTCTTCTCTAAGAGCATATAAAAATAGTTTTGACGAAATATGGTTGTTATTTTATAGGCAGATATAATAACAAGGTTTTTTTTCGACATAAGACGACAAATGGAATAGCTAACACGTATATTTTCTCTACCACCTGGTTTCACTGCTGTATATTATGAGTAAGAAATCGAACAATTATTGGAATTTGCAGAGATAATGATACGTATTCTAACACGAATGCATTGCGTAGATTTATGTTGAATCAGCTGGGAGACTTTCAACACATTCATTGTTTGGAATGTGCATTTTGATGAAAGTGAAGAGCTTAAGTGTCGTAATAATAGTAACTATCAACAGATTATCTTATTTTTAAATAACACATTCGATTGTATAACTTTCATGCATCAAGGTTGCTTTTTGCACACTATCATTTGCAACTTTTGTGGAAAATGAGAAAGAGTATTTAATATGCTCCATTGCATTAGTACGAATATTGCTGGATTGTTGATATTTTTACTTACTTATTCTACTATTGTGTTTGTTTTTATGTAAATAGGCTGTAAATATAACATGTATATATAAGGAGTTTGTAAGTGCACCTTGTGAAGGTTAAATAATGAAAAAGTATATTAATATGTTTACAGAATACCTCTTTTTGTCTATGGAATGAGCAAAATTATTCGAATAATGAGCATTCATAAATTGCATTAAAATAATTCCTAGCCTCTCAAAAAATGTCCAAGTTGGTTGTTTGGGCGTAAAATCTTTTTTCTTACTTTGTAAATGTGGCTGAAAGTGTTATTTCGTGGAAACGGGAGACAAGTATCCATAATAAACAACATTAGTACCAAACGCTGTACCTGAACTTTGCCCGATGCTTTGCCGGAAAACATCCTTAAGTATGAAATATGTTATAAAATACATTGTTTGAATACTTTAATTTTGAAACCCCTTGCTCAATCTCACCCAAAATATGTATACTAAATTTACCGACGGTAAAATGCTTACATGTGAAGCGTAACTCTAATAACTAGTATTAAGAGAAAAACATTAGTTTTCATCCAAAAAAAGTAACATTATTGTAGAAGTGTAAAACAACTAATTGAGACTAGTATAGATATCGAGAAATACTTTAAATACATAAAAATATCTTCATATGAAAAATGCTTGTGAATTTTTCCATAAAAAGTCAAATTTTCACATTATCTGTAGAGAAACTTAGTTTTATTATTTTTTTACTTTTTGGTATGTTGCAGGTATTTCACCTCTTCATTTTTTTTTTAATTTTTGCGCTGAATTGGAAAATTAAATAGAAAAACGCCAGTTTCACTCATGCCTATGTTCGAAAATTTGTTTTTTTAAGGAATTAAAATTTGATTTTTGTTTCAAAAAAGACATTCATGTACAAGGAAAGAAAAAAATATTTAGAAATGTTCATGCTCATAATTTTATTAGTTGTATGGTGGAAATATTATTTTCGTCCTAAATAACTCCCCTAGAGTTCGACATCTATTGCATTCACATCTTAAGGTACTTTTCAGAAATATGCCGGTTATTTTTTAAATCATTATTATTTATGTAGGACTTTGCTTGCTTTAATATTCACTTGAAGGTAAATCACAGTTTTGAACATTAACCAGCTCTGACATACGTGAGATAATTACAATTTCGATTACCTAAAGCATAGTTTAAGAATTTGTCTTACCTTTATCAGTGCAACTATGTTTGCTGTTATGAGTAATGTTAATCTCAGAACTTCAAAGTGCTTTCTATTTTTGAGTCATGAACTGATAGGCCGCTGCAGTACACAATCTGATAGTTTCTGGCCTCCACCCTACATTTTCTTAAATTGTTTCTCTGTGACACATTAGCCATTATTAATGAGATACAGTATCTGACAGACTTAGATACAGTATCTGAGAGTAAAATACCGTTGCACACCACGACAGATTATCTATTTCTTGTAAATTTTAGCTTTTTCACTTGTTTAGTACAGTTTCCTCTTGCTGTTTACGTTGTGGAAGTTTCCCAACAATTACGAGATGTATCCCTATTTAGAGATGAAAATGGTCGGAAAAAAACCGGAAATTTTCGGAAAAAAACCGGTTTTTTTCAGTTTTTTTCTGAGGAGGTTTATTTCCATTCCGGAAAAATTGAATTTTTCCATTTAGTTTTTAAGAACGAAATGACTAGAAAATCTTTTGTTTGTATAATTATTAGAAGCGTTAATTTATTGAATCCTGTATTTTTGTTTTTTCGTTTTAAATCCCCTAAACATCTTGATGCAAAAGCATATAGCCATTATTTTCGTTTTTTTCCTTATTTAATTACATTAGAGGTATCAAAGAGCAATTTTTTTTTTAAATCGTGTACAAAATACTAGTTTTTTAGGATAATTATGAAATTTGGATACTGAAATAGTGCTAAAATGTTCAATTTCTGGTCATACTCCCCGATAATTTTCAGCTTGGAAAGCAGAAAAAAAGATAAATAAAATTTATCCAGTTTTTAAGGAAATACTTGAATATTGGCCATTTTATAAACATTACGTTCTCTACTCTAGGACACAGTGGCGTATCCAGGGGGGTGCCAAGGGACCAATGCACCCCCCAAGATTTTGTAAGACTATAAAAAATGGTGGCACCGAATTTTGAAAAAAAACATGTAACCTTCATGTAAATATGCTTCAGGTTTTTTCAATGAAAAATACTTGTTTTCGACAATAAGAAGCAAAATTAATTGTCATTCTGTAATTGTGGAAAATGTGAGAGAAAAATGAGCGATGTACCGCGCCTTATTGTTCTTGCATGATATTAATTTTTGTAAAAAAAAAACAATCTTTGAGCAACGTTCAATAGAAAAAATTAAATTAAAATACTGCGTTTTTAAAGTTTC